>BSBM01002456.1:20000-52115 GCA_027924585.1 Larix kaempferi | reverse complement strand
TGAATGCATCGTGAAATTATGTTATATACTTAATCACTTTCTATCTACCTATTATATCTATATAGATAGAATATAATAGGTAGATATCTGTTAGCGGGTAGCGGGAATCGAACCCGCATCGTTAGCTTGGAAGGCTAGGGGTTATAGTCGACATTGATTATTCAATGCCTCTAATTCAGAACCGAACATGAGAATTTCATGTCATTCGGCTCCTTTATGGGGGATAGAGAGCGGTATGAGGGAAGAAGCGGAGTATTTATATCAAATCTTTGTTAAAGGAGATTTCAATTCTTTCTCCTCTTTTTTTTTTTTATCTTTTTAATAAAACCCTAATTTATTATCGTACCCATAGCATCTACGTCAGTTTCTTCTCTTTTCTCCCCTTCTCTATTTTTTTTTTAGTGAAGGGCCCGAATCGTAGAATACTTGCTCACTTTCTAGATGATCCCTATAGAAAGATAAATTTGAAAAGTTGAAAATAATAACAAATCTTTCTAGTTACTTCGTTCCCTATTTCTACTGATTCCGATCCCCAGGAGAACAAATTCCACCGAGCTCGAACGAAATGCCGATAACCCAAGTAAACCAAAGTCATCGTTCTATAGCTATTCGGCTTCAACCTGGGGTCTTTCCATCCATATGTTGAAGGTTTAGTCACGATGAAAAAATATCTTTGGATCTCCATAGATCTGTGATTTCTCTAATTGGAAAGATTTCTCTAACCTTTAAAACATTCTGTGTCGCTATCTTGGAATCAAAAATGTGTTTGTCTTTTCTCATTTCATATCCAGATTACGAGAAGGTATGCTATTCCTGAACCATGGTATTCATAGGGAAGGTTTTTAACCTATCTGGAAATAGAGCTTTAGATGGATCAAAGATCCATGTAAAAGATCCTTCAACTATTTTAGTTGATAATGTAACGAATCACACTTTTACCACTAAACTATACCCGCCACGATCCAATTGTAACATACGGATCGATCTTTTGTCCAACCAATAGGAAGATGGGGAGTTATCAATCTCTATTTCAAGTTTCTATCAATAATTACCTCGTTTTCATCATTACATGAATCTCCATCCCCGGAGATGAAATACTTGGGTAAATAGTATGTCATTCCCGGAGATGGCTCATTGTAATTATAGATTACCTTTGCGAACTGCTGATAAAACAATTACTAATGGGCCCGATACAACCATCAGAGCCAGAACAGTGAGCTGTGCAATAACCTCTAGATCCATTTCGTTTTCTTTCACCCCTATGATCCCATCGACTTGATGGATGTATGAATAAAATGTTGTCAAGATTAATCACTTTTCTTCCATTTTCTATGTTTTTTTGTTGTTTATTTTCTCAGTCAGGTTCCTATAGCCCTCAGTCACTATAAACAATATCATACCACATAAAATAGATATAAAGCCAAATGAAAATAGAAAACATTGAAAGTACAGCGGTGCTCTGTCGAAAACAGGCCAACCAGTATTAAAAGGATTTTTTATCACATAAAAATAGGTTATATAACTCTAGGCTTTCTAGTTCAGGAAAAAAGAATTATTTTGAACGGAATGAACAATATGATTCGCTAGATTTCTTTTTCTCTAAATAATTGCTCTATTCATTACATTATCGATACAATCCATACATGTTATGGTATACACCTTCACTCCACCATTCATTTTGTTACACATGAACTCTTCCATCTTGGAGAGATGGCTGAGCGGACTAAAGCGGCGGATTGCTAATCCGTAGTACGGATAATCCGTACCGAGGGTTCGAATCCCTCTCTCTCCGTTCGGTCACTATTGATCCTGAAAACGAAAACTCCGAATCTTTCTACGGAAAAGACCAATTAACCTAGAGACTTTTTTCACTATTCTTTACGTCCGGGATTACGTCCTGGATCGTTCGATAGAAATCCAAAGATAAAAAGAGAAATGAAAAATACCACTATTGTGTAAACGAACAGCTTAAGAGTGAGCATTACGTAATCTCCAGGATCCTGATTATAAGTACAACAGAAATATGAAGAAATGAACTTCTGGTACGTGTTTATCGAAAAGTATATTCTGGTCCATAACTTGGAAGGAAAGGAGATATCGTTCATAGACGAACGGAAGAATGAATAGGGAGATCTAGTTTCCTCTTTTTTTCGCAGGTTCCTCAAATAATGAACAAGTATTTATGTGTTTTATCAGTATAAATGGGACCAATCCCCGCATTGTGTATTGGTACATACAAACGATAAAATATCTTTGCCTCTCCCTGCTATTATGTATGAACAGAATTGTTTCGAACCTGTTCTATAGCAATGTCCAAGTGAATAGATGTTCACCTTCGAGATGATTCGGGTTTAACTCGATAGCATTATCTCTTCCAATCCAATGTGAGAAAGTTACATAGTGTCTACTTTTTCCGATAAAGGGGTGTTTGCATGGGTTTGCCTTGGTATCGCGTTCATACCGTCGTATTGAATGATCCTGGCCGGTTAATTTCTGTACATATAATGCATACAGCTCTAGTTGCTGGTTGGGCCGGTTCAATGACTCTGTACGAATTAGCAGTTTTTGATCCATCCGATCCTGTTCTTGATCCAATGTGGAGACAAGGTATGTTCGTTATACCTTTTATGACTCGTTTGGGAATAAAGAATTCATGGAGTGGATGGAGCATCAATGGAGAAACTGTAATTAATCCTGGTATTTGGAGTTATGAAGGTGTGGCCTTGGCACATATCTTCTTTTCTGGCCTGTGCTTTCTGGCAGCTATCTGGCATTGGGTATATTGGGATCTGGAACTATTCTTTGATGAACGTACGGGAAAACTTTGTTTAGATTTGCCAAAAATATTTGGAATTCATTTATTCCTCTCAGGAGTAGCTTGTTTCGGATTTGGAGCATTTCATGTAACAGGTTTGTATGGTCCTGGGATATGGGTGTCTGATCCTTATGGACTAACTGGAAAAATACAACCAGTGGATCCAGCATGGGGAGCTGAAGGTTTTGATCCTTTTGTTCCGGGAGGAATAGCTTCTCATCATATTGCAGCGGGTATATTGGGTATATTAGCAGGTCTATTCCATCTCAGTGTTCGTCCTCCCCAACGTTTATACGTAGGATTACGCATGGGGAATATTGAAACGGTCCTATCCAGCAGTATTGCTGCTGTGTTTTTTGCAGCTTTCGTTGTTGCCGGAACCATGTGGTATGGCTCTGCAACTACTCCGGTCGAATTATTTGGTCCCACTCGTTACCAGTGGGATCAGGGATACTTTCAACAAGAAATAGATCGACGAGTTCGTGCCGGTCTGGCCGAAAATTTGAGCCTATCGGAAGCCTGGTCAAAAATTCCCGAGAAACTCGCTTTTTATGATTACATTGGTAATAATCCAGCTAAGGGGGGGTTATTCAGAGCAGGTGCGATGGACAATGGAGATGGAATAGCTGTTGGTTGGTTAGGACATCCTATCTTCAAAGATAAGGAGGGAAATGAGCTTTTTGTACGTCGTATGCCTACCTTTTTCGAAACATTTCCAGTAGTTCTGGTAGACAAAGAAGGAATTGTGAAAGCCGATGTGCCTTTTAGGAGGGCAGAATCAAAGTATAGTGTTGAACAAGTAGGTGTAACTGTTGAGTTCTATGGTGGTGGACTTGACAGGGTTAGTTTTGGCGATCCTGCTATAGTCAAAAAATATGCTAGACGTGCTCAATTAGGTGAAATTTTTGAATTAGATCGTGCTACTTTAAAATCCGATGGTGTTTTTCGTAGTAGTCCAAGGGGTTGGTTTACTTTCGGACATGCTACATTTGCTCTCCTTTTCTTTTCTGGACACATTTGGCATGGCTCTAGAACCCTATTCAGAGATGTTTTTGCTGGTATCGACCCGGATTTGGATTCTCGAGTAGAATTTGGAGCATTCCAAAAACTGGGAGATCCAACTACTAAGAGACAAGTGGTATGATATTGCTCTTATCTCTTCTCTAATCAATATTAGTACGAAAGCTATCTCCATAATTGTAAATTACGATCGAATCTATGGAAGCATTGGTTTATACATTCCTGTTGGTATCGACCCTAGGGATAATCTTTTTCGCTATTTTCTTCCGAGAACCACCCAAAATTCCGGGTAAAGGGGGAAAATAATTTTGCTTCTCCAAATCCTCATTCTTTTTCTCCCATCAAAGAGAGAATGACCTTCCCCTATGGGGAAGGTCATTCTCTCTATTAGTCCTCGTGATCCTCAAAAGGATCCCTAAGTTGTTCAGAGGGTTGCCCAAAGGCGGTGTATAGGGCATAACCAGTAAAGCTCACAAGTAAACAAGATATGGAGATGGCGACTAAGGTTGCAGTTTCCATTATTAGGTGATCCAATATCATGGTATGTTTACGATATAATAACAAAGTTAACAGATCTCAACCAATACAATAGTTTCTATGGCTACACAGACCGTTGATAATACTTCCAAAATAAAGCCAAGAGAAACCGGTGTAGGAACGTCCTTAAGACCGCTTAATTCGGAATATGGTAAAGTAGCTCCTGGATGGGGAACTACTCCTCTTATGGGTTTTGCAATGGCTCTATTTGCAGTATTCCTATCTATTATCTTGGAGATTTATAATTCTTCCGTTTTATTGGATGGGATTCCGGTTAGTTGGGGCTAGAGGAACTACAAAATCCGCCCGGCGAGCTCTTGAAGAAAAAAAAGAAGAACTGAGGGATCCAAACTCAGACCAAATAGGGGCTTTTAGTTTTTAGCTTATCTTGTTCCAATAGTTTGATCGTGTAATTACTTTTCTCTAAGGATTTTTGGAATATGGGTGTGCGACTTGTTGAAATCGATCCATATTTATAGTACAGAAGACCGATCTGTTATCTTCATCAAGATGGTCCTACCTCGTTGGATATTTAATTGATAGATTATTGAATCTCTAGAGCACGAGGTCTATCATAGATATGTTCCAGGAAGATTTGAACTATGGTTTGTACCTATCATTTCCTCGTCACCAGGCTTCCAATAAATAAATTGAAAGAGGTATTTCCTATAATAAATCGAAGGATCTATCCCCTTTCATAATTATGCTTATTATGATAAAAGAATGATATAGTATTTGATTTCTCTTAGTTAGCATATTTCATCGAGTGAGCGAAGATTAAAAGGTTATTACCCAAAGAACCTTTTGGGGATTTGATAAAATCATCGGGGTATAATTGAAATCTGAGGTTTGGATTGATTCATCTATTGAGATCTCGACAAGATAATTCCTATCAATCGTCTATATTAGTTCTTTTCTAGGGAACTGATATCATACGAATAGGGTAAAAGATCGTTCAAAGGGCCTATAGTGATTTATCATAGGGATGAGCCGACTTGAAATTTTGGCACTATTTTCAATTTTGGCACTATAGATAGAGTTTTCTAATAGAAATGCTGGATTGTTTTGAATCATCCTCATTTCCCCAGCCGGTCAGGCAACGAACCATCAAGTATCTCGATATTTTCTCCAATTTAGATATTTGTGTCCAAAAGCATTTGCGTGTTCTTGTTTAAGCCGTATGAAGGGAAATTCTCATGTACGGTTTTCAGAGGGGGAATTGAAGTTTACCTATCTCAATAAAGTATACGATTGGTTCGAAGAGCGTCTCGAGATTCAGGCGATTGCGGATGATATTACCAGTAAATATGTTCCTCCTCATGTCAATATATTTTATTGTCTAGGGGGGATCACACTTACCTGTTTTTTAGTACAAGTAGCTACTGGTTCTGCTATGACTTTTTACTATCGTCCGACCGTTACAGAAGCTTTTGCCTCTGTTCAATACCTAATGACCGAAGTTAACTTTGGTTGGCTAATCCGATCAATCCATCGATGGTCAGCAAGTATGATGGTTCTAATGATGATTCTGCACGTATTCCGTGTTTATCTCACAGGTGGATTCAAAAAACCCCGTGAATTAACTTGGGTCACGGGTGTAATTTTAGCTGTGCTAACCGTATCTTTCGGTGTAACTGGTTATTCTTTGCCCTGGGATCAAATTGGTTATTGGGCAGTGAAAATTGTGACCGGTGTGCCCGAGGCTATTCCTGTAATAGGATCTCCTTTGGTAGAGTTATTACGCGGAAGTGTTAGCGTGGGTCAATCTACCTTGACTCGTTTTTATAGTTTACACACTTTCATATTACCCCTTCTTACTGCTGTATTTATGCCAATGCACTTTCTAATGATCCGTAAGCAGGGTATTTCAGGTCCTTTATAGAGAGGAAAGATAGATTGGAAATAACTATTCATAATTTCTTGTTCCGAGTAACAACGGTAATATATCATCGCCAGGAATATTTCTTATTCAAAAATGGGAATATCCATAGAAAATAGAGAATAGGGTCCTCGGATTTCTCCTTTCGATTTTGGAGTATTATTTATCCAATACAAACAAATAATTGGAGTAGATTCTCAGACGGAGAAGATGGATTATGGGAGTGTGTGACTTGAACTATTGATTAGGCCATGCAGATACTTTCTCCGATCTACCACATAAATATTTCTGGTAAAATGTGTCTCTGTCCCAATTTCCTTATCAGAAATAGGAAGTTTAGCACCTGGGTGGAAAGAAAGGCATCGGTCCATTTGTTCCGTTCCAAGAGAATTCTTTCTATGATCGAATCCGGATCAGGAAGGGCTCCGTGAGATCCGGTCAATGGGGTAATATTTTCATATAATAAATAATTGGACCATATGACTTTACTTATCCTTTTCATAGTATGAAAATGCATCCATTTCCCTTGCATCCATTTCGATGGGAAAACTATCGGAGTTAAAGAAGGGATCTAAGGAAGGAGAGAGGTCGGATCAATAACAAGTCAATACCTTGTATGCTAAAAAACCTTTGAGGTCTATTAGAGGTCTATTCGTGGTGATAAACACAAATTACAAGGACTAAGATGGTCCAAAAGGCATATCGATCATGATCGAATTTGTGAGCTTACTTGGGTAATGAGCATTTAACTGGAATAATAAAATTACCAATGATGGATGATCATAGACATTATTAGTTCCTATTCTTCCAATCCGTCTTCCATCACGGGAAAAAAAGTGATATATACTCCCTCCAGTTATTGTTCGAGCCGGATGATCAAAATCGGCATGTCCGGTTCTTTCGGGGGATAGATCCATAGGGATCTACTTATCCCAATAACAAAGAAACCTGACTTGAATGATCCTGTATTAAGGGCTAAATTAGCTAAAGGTATGGGACATAATTATTATGGAGAGCCCGCTTGGCCCAATGATCTTTTATATATTTTTCCAGTAGTAATTTTAGGTACTATTGCATGTACAATAGGTTTAGCGGTTCTAGAACCATCAATGATTGGTGAACCAGCAAATCCATTTGCAACTCCTTTGGAGATATTACCCGAATGGTATCTTTTCCCTGTATTCCAAATACTTCGTACAGTACCTAACAAATTATTAGGTGTCCTTTTAATGGGCTCAGTACCCGCGGGATCATTGACGGTACCTTTTCTAGAGAATGTTAATCAATTTCAGAATCCATTTCGTCGTCCAGTAGCTACAACAGTATCCTTGATCGGTACTGCAGTAGCCCTTTGGTTAGGTATTGGGGCAGCGTTGCCTATTGATGAATCTTTAACTTTAGGTCTTTTCCAATTTGATCTAACTGTCGAATACAAAAATATTTCAAATTTTTATTCATATATCTAGGGAGTAGTTGCTTTAAGACAAATTATATCTCCCTAGATATACCCATCTTGCCAGAGATTTATTTCAAATATTCCATGAAATAGAGATATGTAAAAGATTTGAAATGAAATGATTCTCATGACTCTCCAGAAACACTTGGGGAAAGGAAATGAATGAAGAGATGGAATGGAACCAACCATTTAATGAACCCGAAACTAATTCCTGGGTGGATCAATTGCAAAACGTTTTTGTAGAACTTCCAATACCTGTTCGACAGATTCCTTCCCGAAGTGTTCAATTCTCATCAGATCTTCTCGACTGTAATTTAAGAGGTCCAATAATGTATGTATATTGGCTCTTCTGAGGCAGTTATAGGTTCTGGGGGGTAACTCTAATTGGTCAATGAAAATATGTTGAAATGCAATTTTTTCTTTCGTTTCCCTCGTATCAGTCAATACGTGCGAAAGGGGGAAGGGAGGCATATTAGACCCTTTTCTATTGTTCATTCCATCGATGTTCTGTTCCTCTCCATGCAGGAAGGGAATCAATAAGTCGATCAAATTTCGAGAAGCTTCATAAAGTGCCTCTCTAGGAGTTAACCCCCCATTCGTCCATATTTCCAGGAAAAGGACTTCTCGTATTTCATTTCCGCTCCCATAGGAATGAATACTATAATTCGCATCGCGAACAGGCATAAAAACAGCATCTATAGGAAAAATTCCGTCCTGATAATTATTTGGACTATGTATAATATATCCGCGATTTTTTTCAATTCGTAATCTTATATCAGAAGTAATTGATTTAGTAAGTCTAGCTATATGTTGTGTAGTATCAATTATTTTCACAGAAGGTGGTAATATGATATCTTGAGCAGTTACATTTCTGGGTCCAACGATATAGATAGAAGCTTCTCGGATTCCGTACGAATCACTTCTAAGTACAATTTCTTTTAGATTCATCAAAATGTCATGTACTGATTCTTCAATACCTATTATCGCGGAATATTCATGTTTTATGTTCTCCAATTTAACACGTGTGATACATGTTCCTTCTACTTCTCCAAGTAAAGCTCTTCGCATTGCGATGCCTATTGTATCGGCTCGACCCTTGCGGAGCGGGGATAGAGCAAAACGGCCATAATGAAGACGCTTACTGTATGCTCTGGATTCGATGCACTTCCATCGTAGTGTCTGAATAGAGACTGAGATTTCATCTCGAATCATACCAAGATTATTTGATTAGATCATTAAATCATTTCTTTCTCTTGAAATTCATTCAATTCTTACACACGTCTCTTTTTGGGAGGTCTACATCCATTATGTGGCATAGGGGTTACGTCACGTACAAAACTTAATAGTATGCCACTTCTACGAATGGTTCGTAATGCTGTATCTCTCCCCCGACCAGGGCCACTTATCATAACTTCTACTCGTTCCATACCCCGATCCATTAATGTACGAATAACATTTTCTGCTGCAGTCTGGGCAGCAAATGGTGTACCTCTCCTTGTGCCTTTGAATCCACAGGCACCGGCAGAAGACCAAGATAAAACTTGTCCCCGTACATCTGTAACAGTCACAATGGTATTGTTAAAACTTGCTTGAACGTGAATAACTCCTTTGAGTACTCGATGTTCATTCCTACGTGAACCAATTCTTCTTGTAGTTTTTGACATATTAATCATTATGAGTTCAGTTCAAAAAATGCATATCGAAATCTATTTTACCGCTAGATCCGTTCATTGATATAGAAGAGAATTACCCCTGTTTTTGCTTATGTCTCGGATTGGAACAAATTATCATAACTCGTTTCCGTCTACGAATTGGTCGACATTTTCCACAAATTCTACGAATAGAAGCACGAATTTTCATATTTGTGACCCTCCAATTTGCTCATATTACATTTTGTTCCCTGAGAAAGTCCATTGAATCTATGATTCTCGATCCCTATCAGATGTTCAAAAGGTGATTCAATCGTTTGAAGATTTGTTGCTAAGTCTATATATTATACGTCCTTTGGTTAAATCATAAGCACTTAATTCAACCTTGACCCTATCTCCTGGTAGTATTCGTACGGAATTACGTCGAATCCTACCTGAAATATGAGTCAGAATCTGACATCCATTATCTGTCAGAACTCGAAACATACCGTTGGGGAGTGATTCAGTAACCAAACCTTCCGCATGGATCAAATTCTGTTTGTTCATCGAATCTCCTCCTCTTTTGATAAAAAAAATTGACTAACGTGCTTGGATTAATATGAATGGTGTCTCGAACCAAACTTGCTCCGATTTGAATACCATGGGGATATCTTACAGAATCAATATTTTTGGACAAAATTGAGATTAATTACCATACATAACATAATATTTCTCCTCCAATTTTTTTCTGTCGAGCTTCTCGATCCGTCAAAATTCCTTGGGAAGTAGAAAGAATTACGATCCCCATTCCACCTAGAACTTTTGGAATTTCTCGATAATTGGAATAAATTCTTAAACCAGGTTTGCTGGTACGCTTTGACGTGGTTATATATGTCCTTTTCTTCCTTCTCCGATATTTTGAAGTCGATATAAAAAAAGATTTTTGGCCTTCCTGATGTTCCCTAACATCTTCTATAAAACCTTCTCGTAAAAGGATCCTTCCAATGTTCCTGGTTATATTAGTAGCTGTTACTCGAACTGTTCCTTTTTCTGCCATGTCGGCATTTCTTATAGAAGTAATTAGATTGGCAATAGTATCGTTACCCATGACGAACGAATTCTTAGGAATTCCTGGTCTCGATATAAAAGGCATGTTCGATCTTCTTCGAGGAATATGCCTGAGGTGCAATGAATTGATCCATGTACCATTTGATGAACTATCAGTAAGTAGAAGATTTCTACAAGATCTATCAGTACTTATAAGACTTCGGGAGCCAATGAAACTATTTTCGTGAAATTCAATTGTCTCAATTCCTGAGCAACCGGACCAAAAACTCGAGTTCCTTTTGGATTTCCTTCCTGATCAATGACAACTGCTGCATTGTCATCAGATCGTATCATCATTCCATTGTCACGTTCAAGTTCTTTACAGGTGCGTATAACTACGGCTCTAACCACTTCCGATTTTTCCAGGGGCATGTTAGGTACTGCTTCTTTAATTATAGCAATGATAACATCACCTATATGAGCGCATTTACGATTACTTGCTCCTAGAACTCGAATACACATTATTTTTCGGGCTCCACTGTTATCCGCTATATTCAAATAAGTTTGAGACTGAATCATTTTTCCTCCAAAAGATTTGTTACCTCGGCAGATAACATTAAAAGAAAGAAAAGAAAGAGTTCTTACGAACTAGTAATATTCTTCCACCAGAAATAGCTCTTTTATTCTGTATGGGTTAAGTAGTAACAAATTGAGTACGTATAGGCATTTTGTATGCAGCTATTCTAGCAGCTGCTCTAGCGACGGTTTCGGATATTCCGCCCATTTCATAAAGTATTCGACCTGGTCTGACGACAGATACCCAATATTCGGGAGATCCTTTCCCGGAACCCATACGTGTTTCTGCAGGTCTCATTGTAATAGGTTTGTCGGGAAATATACGTACCCATATTTTTCCGCCACGACGGGCATAACGAGTAATCGTTCTTCGTCCGGCTTCTATCTGCCCAGATGTGATCCAAGCAGGTTCAAGTGCTTGAAGAGCGAATCTACCAAAACAAATGCGATTGCCGCGATAAGATACTCCTTTCATTCTTCCCCTATGTTGTTTACGAAATTTTGTTCTTTTTGGGTTATAGTCGATGGTTTATAGTATTTTGATCCCATCTCTAATCCAGAACCGGACATGAAAGTTTCTTCTCATCCGGCTCCTCGTGAATAATCTATGTCAAATTGGACTGTAGTTTCTATTTATATATAAATGAGTCTATATCTACGCATTACGCATATCGTATATAGAATCTAATTTACAGGACGAATAACTCTTTTATTTCCATCCAATAATCTTAATAAATAATGTCACAGGCGAATATTAACTCTTCCGGTATTTGCTCCATGGGGTCGACTTACTTATAGACTCCAATGAGATTAATTCGTTTTCGGTTTATTTCGCCATCCTATCCAATGAATGATTAAGATTCCTATATGATCTTATGCAGTCATAGGTTCCATCGTTCCATAGCTTCTATCTAAATGCCCAGGTCTTCCCTCCGCAATGGAGCTTTATTTTCATCTGTTACGGAATCAATTTCCTTAGTTTCCATCGACCCGAAGCTCTTTCTCCTTCATAAACTGAATCCCTTCAATCTTGCTTGAATGAATCAGGATGATTCTTATGCTTTATCACACTGCTTTTCGGAGGGTAATTAATGAACCATACAATATTGGGAGAAGATTTCATTTCTCCTTCTTTTTTTTTTCTTTTTCCGCATTACCAAACACCTTTATCGCTTCACGAGAGATAAAAATATCATTTTTTCTATCGTGGAAGAAAGTATTTTTGAGGTGATAGTATCTACCCATAGTTATTGGATCTTGGCAATATGAAGCAATGAGTTAGTCTCTAGTTTATTTATACCAGAGACCAATCCGTTCTTATTTCGAGTTCTCCATAACTCCGGAAAAGAATGAAAAGCTCGATTCCAACGAGTCGCACACTAAGCATAGCACGGTTCCGAAATGGTAAATCTAATTTCTATTTGATCTGATAAAATTGATGATCCATGATCGGGCAGATTGGGAAAAAGACCAATTATTCCTAATCCTCTAAGATCCAAATTTTTATCCCTAAAACTCCATAGATGGTTTGAACCGGATAATAACAATAATCAATCCTAGCCCGAATTGTCTGTAGGGGAACCCTACCTCCCCTGTCCCATTCGACCCGGGCAATTTCCTTTCCGTCGAGACGTCCTGCAATTTGGATCTGAATACCTTCTACATCTTCCCGTTCAGCCAGTTCAATAGCTTTCTTCATTGTTTTTCTGAATGGAACTCTATTCTCTAGTTGTAGGGCAATATACTCCGCAAGAATATTAGGTTTTCTATATGGTTTTGCAACTTTTTCTATAGCAATGTGAAGTTTTCGGTCCACAGAATTGAGCATATTTAGTACATCGTTTCTTAATTTTTCAATTCCTTGACCCCTACCTTCTATTAACAACAAGTTGGGAAATCCAATATAGATTTTTATCTGAATCAAATCGATCTTTCTGCGAATCTCTACACGTGCAATTCCTCCATAATTCGAGGAGCTCTTTATATGTGTTCGTACATAGTTTTCAATGCAAGTACGTATTTTTTGATCTTCTCGGAGATCTTTGGAATAATTCCTTTGTTGTGCGAACCAATGGGAACGATCATTTTGGGTTACACCAAGTCTAAAACCAAGTGGATTTATTTTTTGTGCCATACATATCCTCTTTTTCGGGAGTCTATTGACATAATCGGATCATTCGATCTGGAGATTTCCTCCGATACAATAGTTATATGACAAGTGGGTTTCTGTATTGGATAACCACGTCCCTGAGCTCTAGGTTGAACCCTTTTTAAAACAGCACCTTCATTCACTTCGACTCTACCAACGAGTAAATTGGCTTTGTTCAAACCCATATTGTGATTTGCATTCGCCGCCGCAGAATGAATTAATTGTGATATCGGATAACAGGCCCCATAAGGCATCAGTTCCAGTATCATAAGTGCTTGTCCATATGAACGACCACGAATTTGATTAATTACTCTACGTGCTTTATGAGCAGACATACGTATATTTCTCGCCAAAGCTCGTATCTCCGGACCTGGACTATTATTTCCCATTGACTCCATCCTCCCCAATGAATGACAAACAAGTATCTCTCAATTAACGACGAGATTTCTTATCGTTTCTCGCATGTCCCTGAAAAAGTAGAGTAGGTGCAAATTCCCCCAATTTGTGGTCTACCATACGATCTGTTACATAAATGGGTAAATGTTCCCTCCCATTATGAACAGCAATTGTATGACCGATCATTGCGGGTACAATGACAGAGGCCCGGGACCAAGTCACTATTATCTTCTTTTCTTCCTTTATGTTTAGATTTTGAATTTTCCTCAATGAATGATTAGCCACAAAAGGATTTTTTTTCAGTGAACGTGCCATGATCAATTACCTTTCTTTCCTTTTTTTTTTTTTATGGATATCCAACCATTCTTACTCACGTCGACGAAGGATTGAAGCATCACTGTATCTATTCCTCTTCCGACTTTTCTTTCCAAGCGCACTATAGCCCCAGGGGGTCACGGGTTTTTTCCTGCCAATTGGGGTTCTTCCTTCCCCACCTCCATGAGGATGATCTACAGGGTTCATAGCTACTCCTCTTACCTCAGAACGCTTACCTAACCAACGTTTAGCTCCAGCTTTACCGAAACTTCTATTGTTTGCAGTGATATTACCCACTTGTCCAATTGTTGCTGAGCAGTTCTCAGATATTAAACGAACTTCTCCAGAAGGTAATCTTAATGTGGCCGATCGATCTTCTTTTGCGATCAGTTCTGCTACAGCACCTGCCGCTCTAGCTAATTGTCCACCCTTTCCAAGTGTTATTTCTATGTTATGTATAGCCGTGCCTAAGGGCATATTGGTTGAAGTAGATTCTTATTCCGATGAATAAAAATCCCTTCCCAAACTGTACAAGCCTCTCTCAGGGCATACAGCTTTCTGGATGTATATGAGATGATATTCATTCACATATATTGATTAAATAGAATCGAGATTAGAAAGGGCCTCTATTTATTGTATTCTCTATGTCCCGATTCTCTACATCCTAGGTCTCTCTATTCCATCATCTGGCTTGTATTCTTTATGTAGCATTCAGAATGAATGACTTTATCAAATTACGCTAATACTTTCGTATGTTATGGATAACGTAGGAGGCATATTCAACATCTTTTTATCTTCTCTCTCTTTCTACTTTTTTTCCTCTCCCCATCTTTTCCTTTTGGGAATTATTACCACTGTCCAGCTCCGAATCTGCCTCTGACCATCAGATCAAATGTGAGTAACTTGTCTTTTTCGAGGGTGCCTCTATCCCATTTTGTTCATGCTTCGGACAAACAATCTGGTCCTCTCCATATTATCATATCTTCGAAACCAATGATCTGATACGAACAATTTTTGGATCCAATCACCTGCTGTCATTTATCCTCAGTTTCCCTTTGGGGTTCGTCCCGTAAAAGTGTCCTAGTTGGATCAGTGATAGATTTATAGGTTTTGCTGTAAACCCAATCGGTTGCTTCCGATCACGTGAATTAATAATTCAAACCGCACTCAGAGGTAAGGCATTTCCTATTGATATAGGAGCTTTTGGACCAGAAAGAATAGTATCTCCAATCATGACCCCTCTGGGATGCAGAATATACATCTTATCGCCATTCTTGTAGTGCACCTTGCAAATGTATGCACTTCGATTAGGGTCGTATTCTATGGTCACAATTTTTCCCGATATGTTTTCCTTATTCCGTCGAAAATCAATTTGACGATACAGACGCTTGTGACCCCCTCCCCTGTGTCTTACGGTAATAATTCCTCTTCCATTACGACCTTTCCCACAATGATGCTGTCCAGAGGTCAATTTTTTCTGCGGATCAAACTGCACTCTTCCATCGAAACCTGATACAGATCTATTGCGTGTGTCTGGAGTTAAAATTCTATATGAACGGATGGCCATTTAGTTTCAATTTTGAATTCTTATTGTTCTGAAAAGAGTGGAATAGAATCACCGGGTTTAAGTGTAATAATCATACGTTTACAACGTATTGGATGTCCTATCATTGACCCTCTCTTTCCTCCTTTTTCAGGGAGGCGATAACTGTTC
Organism: Larix kaempferi; assembly: GCA_027924585.1. NCBI lineage: Eukaryota > Viridiplantae > Streptophyta > Pinopsida > Pinales > Pinaceae > Larix > Larix kaempferi. The sequence goes on along the minus strand of BSBM01002456.1, from coordinate 36,583 downwards.
ATAGCTATCACTTTCACATTGAAGAAATGCTCAATCCAATTTTTAATCTTTGTTTTGTTCGATTGCGAATCGACGTTAAAAGTATATTGATTCCTTTCTAATAGACGAATACTTTTCTCCGTAAGTACTGGATATTTCACTTCATCCATAAATTTTTATCCCTCCTCTCGTTTTTCTATTTTTTCTTCCTTTTACCTTTTTTCCCGTAATGCCTGTAGTTATTATTATATCGAATCATAAACAAATTGAATTATACAGATATATCATAGGTTAGGTATGGAAGTTATGCACGAACGTAATGCTCACAACTTTCCTCTGGATCTAGCTGCTGTTGAATCTATTTCAATAGGCGGATAATACTCTGATGGATTGTTATCGTGTATTGCTTAACTGAACAGTACCAAGCCTTTCAATAAAATGAAAGGTTTGGTATTCTTCAAATGTTTGTTGTTATCCCTCCTACTTTTTCCCATTCCATAAAGAATGAATATGTGCAGTTCCCCTGCATCCAGCAGGAATTGAACCCGCGAGTTCGCCAATTATGAGTTGGGCGCTTTAACCATTCAGCCATGGATGCTGGATAAAGATCATCAACATATTCATTCTATAATATGAGTATAGACTCAGATCTTAAATTGGGTAGTTCGGGACCCAATCACATTCTTTCTCTCATACTTTATTAATGTAAAGTATTATCAATAGACATTCCAGTAACATTTCATTGAATTAACTTTGTAATAAGCCATGGTCGAAACGAACAAGAATATGTGAATCAATTATAATTGATTGTATTGATTGTTCGGTCCTTTGGTCTTCCACCCGTGGTGGGTGGGAGAATGATGAAGAACTTGACGGAAAAGGGTAAGAATTGAATCTATTTAAAAGGAGTATATTCCTGTTCCTATTTCCCAAATAGAATACTTTCTGGCTGGATATTTTCATTAATATCTAGCCTCATTCTTACCTATTCTTGCATCCTTGATTTCCGGAGCTTTGGCCCCTACTGGTCAAGAACCGGACTACTAGTTACGAATCAGGTATCGAACCAATGGAAGATACTTGGATCCGATCTAGGATCATTATATGTTCGCTCCAGTTCTTGTTGTTCCTAATGTTGGAACAGTCTCCCTTTATTTATGGGCTATGAGTTCTAGTATACAGGGTATATCCACATTTATAGGATCTTCAATTCTCGTGCTTATTTTCATCGTTGTTCAGTTCATGCGTGGCAAAAAGGAGCATTGGAATAGTCCTCAGTTTCCGAGTATTCGGGGGGGGGGGGGGGAGGGAAGTAGAAAATAACATAAAGCCAATAATTGTCCTATAGAGTTACCTTTACTCGATCAAACAATTTTGAATCCAGGTATTTCAACTACCCCAAACGATCTGTCGAACGAATTGGGCCAGACTCTCCAGTTTATGGCCGCTCCTTTACGGTACTAGTTGTGGTTCCATCGAATTCGCTTCATTAATAGGTTCGCAATTCGACTCCGATCGTTACGGTTCGGTACCAAGATCTGGTCCTGGACGAGCTGACCTCATTGTAACAGCGGGGACTGTGACCATGAAAATAGGCTCCTTCTGTAGTGAGATTGATTATACGAACAAATGTCCGAACCAAAATATGTATATGTAGTTGCCATGGGAGCATGTACTATTACAGAGGAATGTTTGGTACAGATTCTTATAGTACCGTTCGCGGAGTAGATAAGTTAATTTCTGTGGATGTCTATTCGCCGGGTTGCCCACCTGAACCAGAGGCTATTATAGATGCTATAACGACACTTCGTGAAAGAAAAGAAAGCTCGATGGATATATGAGGACCGAGCTCCAACAAGGAAAGAAGAAAATATTTCACTATAAATAATAGGTTTCATCATGTTGGATCCAGTATTCATATTGGGAACTATGATCAAAAGTTATTACATCAATCTTCTGAACCTCAATTCGATTCTACTTTCGAGATACCCTCTGAAACGTTTGGATCTACTTCAACCCTGCAATTATAGATCTATCGTTTGGATAATACATTCCATTTCGGTTCGGACGGGATGAATAGATTCCAACTAGTATCGGAGCCGAATTCTTATCCATTCAATTCTTCCATATTCCCGGATATGGAAGAGAGATGGATTAACGAATACAAATATTTTATTGACACATCAGAAATGCGCCAATCACGCGCACACGATGTACGAGAACCAAAAGGAGGATTCGATTGATTTTATACTAGAGCTTATAATAGATTCTATTTCCACCGTAAAATATTGCCCTCTGAGTTCTCGATCCTACTTTTTTATATGTAAGGAGTATCGGGATTCAATTGGAACGGACAGGGAGGGACAATATGAGCAAAGAAGAGGGAGAGAACAGAATAGATGGATTCATCTATCTATTTTGATCGGGGTATCTCCGTATGTACATATAGATACGTATCTGTCAATATCCATGTACCCATATCTATCTAGCTAGAATAGATAGATATGGATACATGGATATTGACATCTTGCCAGGAACCAGATTTGAACTGGTGGCACGAGGATTTTCAGTCCTCTGCTCTACCAACTGAGCTATCCCGGCTCTTCCCTGTGGATCATCCTGGTACAAGGTTTGAACTTGTGTCAACTAAAAATAAGGAAAAAAAGGATTTTTCCTAGTTTTTAGAATAATCTTTATTATTTTCGATCTGGAAGCCACTAATATGATAAAAAATTGACTGCGATCGAATAATTTCCAAATGATATCATCTATGTGGATCATATATCACAAAATGATTTTATCATATGATCAACTGATCAACCCAACTTTTCATAAGATGGATGGAAAGATTCATGTTCTAATTTCTTCTCTTCATGAATAAATAAAATAGTGAGGTAAAAGAATCGAGAAGTGAGAATGGATTCGAACTAACGGAATTGGAGAAAATAGATCAGTCGTTCGGGAACGAACCTGGGTGGGGATAGAGGGATTTGAACCCTCACGGTCTATAAAGCCAACGGATTTTCCTCCTACTGCAATTTGCATTGTTGTTGACATTGACACGTAGAATTGGACTCTATCTTTATCCTCGTCCAACCATTAATTCCAAAAACTGATTCAACTCTCTATCTAGAGTAGATAAGTTCATAATTGGATTACTTAATGTAAAATCATTACTTCAACTCGAATCTGGCATCTATCTTACGAAGAAAATGCTTGGAAGGATTCAAGTTCTGATCGCGAGTTTTGTGTTATATAACATTCCCACTTTCGAGGTGTAAATAGAGCGTTCTATAAATACAGTATTGGACCAAATGAGATTCATTCGTTAGAATAGCTTCCATTGAGTCTCTGCACCTATCCCCTTCCTATCCTAGGAGAAGAAACCATTGTCTCCATGAACCGGATTTGGCTCAGGATTACCCATTCAATATATCCCAGGGTTCCCTGGATTTGGAAGCTATCACTTGGTAGGTTTCCATACCAAGGCTCAATTCGATCAAGTCCGTAGCGTCTACCAATTCCGCCATATCCCCTTATCAGAGAACGAGATCATACCTTGATCTAATCCTATTATGTAATCTTCATCAGCGTTATTCATTGGATATTTGCTCAATATTGGATGAGAGAAATATCATCCCCTACTCCTCTTCTCTCGCCATCTCTATCTCTACCCCAATCGAATATGACTGGGAATCATTATATTATTTCTGCATTTTCAATGCAATGTTATTATCCTCCCCTAGTCGATTTGGAATAGTGAGTAAAACGATCGATATCAATTGACCCTTACTTCCCTTTTCTTTCCCTTGAAGGAATCTACATTCAGACGATGTTCCGTTGTAATTTTAATCTGGATTGCGTCATTGAATCTGATTCGCGCTATAATTGTTAGGATTCCAAAAGAATCTATAGATCTCACGCCAATGAAATGAGGAGTTATATTCCATTGAGCCTGCTTAGCTCAGAGGTTAGAGCATCGCACTTGTAATGCGATGGTCATCGGTTCGATCCCGATAGCTGGCTCTTTTCCGTTCCTCTCATTCCCATAATCCACAAAGTTTTGGGAGGATCACGATGGAATGGAGAATACTCTTCCGATTGTTCGTCGGGTCCGTTATGCCGTGATCACTTACTCCCAACTAGGAACGGGATGAATGATTGGAACTATTAGGATCTTTGGAGAAAGATCTTCATTCTCTATATAAAATAATTCCAGTACTCGTACGGGTTATACTATCCTTTCTTCTTTCCAGCACTAATTGTTAATTGAATAAGGAGTTTCTATGTCCCGTTATCGGGGACCTCGTTTAAAAATAATACGTCGTCTGAAAACTTTACCAGGGCTAACTAGTAAAAGACCCAAATACAGAAATGATTCTATAAACCGGTCTTCTTCCAGGAAAATCTCTCAATATCGTATCCGGCTAGAAGAAAAACAGAAATTGCGTTTTCATTACGGACTAACGGAGCGACAATTACTGAAATATGTTCGTATTGCTAGAAGAGCCAAGGGATCAACGGGCCAGGTCCTATTGCAATTACTTGAAATGCGTTCGGATAATATTATTTTTCGATTGGGTATGGCTCCCACCATTCCCGGAGCTAGACAATTAGTTAATCATGGACATATCCGGGTCAATGACCATATGGTAGATATACCAAGTTACCCTTGCAAACCTCAAGATGAGATTACTATAAGAGATCAACAAAGATTGAGGACTATTATTAGGAAGAATATAGATCTGTTACAGAGGGATAAATTGCCAAATCATTTGACTTTTAATTCGTTACAATATAAAGGATTCATCAATCAAATAATAGATAGTAAATGGATCAGTTTGAAGATTAATGAATTGCTGGTCGTAGAGTATTATTCCCGTCAAGCTTGAATCAAGAATGAAATGAAAAGGAGGGGTTGGGTTGCTGGACATCTGGAAATTATGTTCTTCTCCCTTCTTTTTCCCCTCCCCAAAGGGGACATTTTATAATCCTTCCGTACGTTACATTAGAATCTTGTTATCCACGATACTTTTATTGCTTCTTAAAATGGTCTTTACCTTTCCCATACCACGAACCAATGTTCATTCTATTTTCTATATCACAAATAGAAGGAGATTGATCCCGGAATTAGGAGATCGTCCTATTGGGATTCAATAGATTGGAAAAACAATGGATGAGAAGAAAATAGTAAGGCGAAGATACGGAAAGAGAGGGATTCGAACCCTCGGTAAGCAGAAGCCTACATAGCAGTTCCAATGCTACGCCTTGAACCGCTCGGCCATCTTTCCTATGAGATCTATCGGTTTTCATTAACAAAATTAGTAAATAGCAACTTCCTTACAAAGTCTTTTTGTTCGGGTACGAACAGTTCCATCTTTTGGAAAAAAATAGATAATAAATAAGGTAATTATTCAATCTCCCCCGGAAAGACAAAAGGACATTTTATCAAACTTCCTCCTATTTTAGGAAATCCTCAATCATCCCTGTTGATTTGACGATCTTATTCGGATTGCCTAATCAATAATTTTAGACAGATTAATTGATCCATTCCATATGATGATCATATATGGATCTGTAGTGATCGTGTTATCAATTGTATGAGAACTAATTCTTTTGCAATGATCCTGTGTCATGCATGATGACCATATTTTTCCCGATATTCCTTTATCTATATGGATATGTGCACACAATTGCTAGGTGAGCATTTCATTCTCATTATGCAATGCTCGATCGTTTAACTCTTTCTTTGTTCGGATCATGATCGAACTGGACTTCTCGAGTTTACCGAATCTAGTATTCTTTTAATACGAATCTTTTTTTTTTCCATTATTATTCATCAATATTACTAATGAACAATTATTGAAAATATTCCCTATCTATTCCCATTTTGAAAAATCAATTGGAATAGATAGAATGAGAACATATTTACGATTGTAAGGAAATAAATTTTATGGTATTGTGCACCAGAAAAAATTTCGTTCATGGAATCATTTGCGTAAGGGAATGAAGGAAATTATAAAATCTGTAATTGACTATGCCTAGATCTCAGAGAAATGACAATTTTATTGATAAGACCTTCACAATTGTAGCGGATATCTTATTGCGAATAATCCCGATGGCTCCGGGGGAAAAAGAAGCATTTACCTATTACAGAGATGGTGTGATTTGATATTTTTTCCGTTCTTATTTTTTTGGGAAAGAAAAGGTATTCGGGAATAAAAATTGGGTAAAATCAAACTTACGCTCAGTGAAGGTGAGTTCTGGAGATAGAACAATTCCTTCTGTCGTGTATCCCCGGTCAATGCAGCCTTAGATGCTCTCATCTCCTGAGGATTTTAGTACCGAGCGAAAGGTTACACCTATGCAATAGGCCTTGCTTGTATAGTTTAACCTATCTGATAGGCGCGCATGGGGGGAGAAAGCACTACGTATGGAAATCAACAACACAAAAGCTTCGTTATAGCCCATATGCATTACCCTTTTCCGAAGGGTAGTGAGAATGGTTGGGACAACAAACATCCATCTCGTTTGTACTTCGGATACCCCTATCATGGAACCATCGGAGATTGTTGAAGTGATTAATCCCCGGAGAATACAGGGCGTTAAGAACAAAGAAATTGTTAGAGGTTCCATTCCTAGTACTAAGATCCTTGGTGTTCGGAAAAGAATCTTTGCAAGAAGGATGGCTAGAGATTCATTGGAAATACACTAGCCCCTGTTAATTCATAATATTGGGTCAGAATCTTTTTTCTTTTTTCAATTCCACGGATTACTCCCCGTATTACGTACTGTAAAGAAAGGAGGAGCCGTATGAGGTGGGAATCTCATGTACGGTTTTGAAGCGGAGATCATTTCAATGGAATGAACGACCGTAACGGATGTCAGCTCAATCGGAAGGGGAATATGCGGAAGCTTTACAAAATTATTATGAAGCTATGCGACTGGAAACTGACCCTTATGATCGAAGTTATATACTATATAATATAGGTCTTGTCCATACAAGTAATGGGGAACATACGAAGGCTTTGGAATATTATTTTCAAGCATTAGAACGGAACCCATCCTTACCACAAGCTCTTAATAATACGGCCTTGATCTGTCATTACGTGCGGCTATCTGTACCATAGAATAACTTAGTTAATAACTACTACGGGTAAGAACAAAAGAAAAGGCTTTCTACATATGCACCGTCCCAAGTAACGGTTTTTATAAGCTGTAGCAAAAAAAAACATCTCTCATAGGAGCCCGAATATGAATAGATAGATAGAGCCTAAGTATTCCATGGATAAAAAATTAAATTGATGATGGAAGCACCATAAAGATCAATTATTGAAAGAAGGTTCGGGCTGATACGATCAAATCTGCTCATTGACAAGAATCAGGAATCAACTTATGTAATAGAGTCGATCTACTAAGCTATTGAGCAGTGGTGTAGCATCAGATCCTAAAGATGTGAAGTACTCCAGACGGAAAGTACTCTTCAAAAATTCTATATGGAACTGAGATAGTTACCTTGCAAAAAGACTTTTATTTGGACGATCAATCTGAAGTATATCTCTTCCTATACTTCATCTTTTTGAGGGTAGGAGAAAAGATAGAACCTGATCATTTAATTGATTGGAAGTGAAATCAGAAACTCATGTCATTTACTTTTTTTGGTCCTTTGGTTAATCTGAACTCCCAATGAATAATCTCCAATCCAAGAATATTTTGGAAATTTGGGTAGAGGACTAAAGAATAGTTGATTGAGCCGTATGAGGTAGGAAACTCTCAAGTACGGTTCTGAGGGAAGAAAACTTTTCCAAGTGGACCTATCCCGACCGAGGAGAACAGGCCATTCGACAGGGAGATCCTGAAACTGCGGAGGCTTGGTTCGATCAGGCTGCTGAGTATTGGGAACAAGCTATAGCACTTGCTCCAGGCAATTACATCGAAGCACAAAATTGGTTAAAGATTACAGGACGCTTTGGAGAATGATAATTTCTATTATCGGGAAATCGTTTGAATTAATATCTTATTTTCTCGAAATAAATGGAATTATTCCAGAATATTCCCCAAAATTAGATTCAATTCCGTCGGCATCTCATAGGAATATATTGACAATATAATAAATAATACCTTTTCTGGTTCTGGATTGTTAATGGATCATCTTAATAGGGGTAAAATCCATCCGGAGATGTCTTTCATTAATGATCCATTAATAAAGATTTATAATGGATGGATGGATGGTCTTTGATATGGAACATACGGAGGAGTATTAATAGGTGGATAAATATATATATATGGATATTATGGATATATATTTATCCATCTAGAACCATTGTAAAAATAACCGGTAAATGCTTTTGAAATTACACAAAAAGTCTTTTTTTGGGTCATAATAGCCCACAGTCCCTTAAGCACCTTAAAAATATGTCATAATAAAACTGAACACCTGCCTCAGATCGACTCCCGTATCATAGTAGCTCCAGTCATACACTAGAAAATAAGGGGAGAAACGAGTTGAGATATATCTCTCGGAAGTTAACTAATTCCTATTGGCAGGTTTCTTCTTATTTATGTCCCATCCGGAAAGGGGAGAATTCAATGATCATTCGTTCACCAGAACAACCAGAAGTAAAGGTCGTAGTGGAGAGGGATCCTGTCAAAACCTCTTTTGAGAAATGGGCCAAACCTGGTCATTTCTCAAAGACGCTAGCTAAAGGCCCTGAGACTACCACTTGGATTTGGAACTTACATGCTGATGCTCACGATTTTGATAGTCATACTGATGATTTGGAAGATATTTCTCGCAAAGTATTTAGCGCTCATTTTGGTCAACTAGCGATCATCTTTATTTGGCTAAGTGGGATGTACTATCATGGCGCTCGTTTCTCCAATTATGAAGCATGGCTGGCTGATCCAACTCACATCAAACCCAGTGCTCAAGTAGTTTGGCCAATAGTAGGTCAAGAAATATTGAATGGGGATGTAGGTGGAGGTTTTCGAGGGATACAAATAACCTCTGGGTTCTTCCAGATTTGGCGAGCATCTGGAATAACCAGTGAATTACAACTTTACTGCACTGCAATTGGTGCATTGATCTTTGCAGCGTTAATGCTTTTTGCTGGTTGGTTTCATTATCACAAAGCTGCCCCAAAATTGGCTTGGTTCCAGGATGTACAATCCATGTTGAACCATCATTTAGCAGGGTTACTAGGACTTGGGTCTCTATCTTGGGCAGGACACCAAATACACGTCTCCTTACCCATTAACCAACTTCTAGACGCTGGAGTGGATCCTAAAGAGATACCACTTCCTCATGAATTTATTTTGAATCGCGATCTTTTGGCTCAACTTTATCCCAGTTTTGCTAAGGGATTGACCCCATTTTTCACCCTGAATTGGTCGGAATATTCAGACTTTTTGACTTTTCGTGGAGGATTAAATCCAGTCACGGGGGGTCTGTGGTTGACCGATACTGCGCATCATCATTTGGCTATTGCAATTCTTTTCCTGATAGCCGGTCATATGTATAAGACCAATTGGATCATTGGCCATAACATCAAGACAATTTTAGAAGCTCATAAAGGTCCATTTACGGGGGAGGGCCATAAAGGTCTTTATGAGATCTTAACTACTTCATGGCATGCTCAATTAGCTATTAACCTAGCTATGTTAGGATCTTTAACTATTGTCGTAGCTCACCACATGTATGCGATGCCCCCCTATCCATACCTAGCTATTGACTATGGTACCCAACTCTCTCTGTTCACACATCATATGTGGATTGGTGGGTTTATCATAGTTGGCGCTGCTGCGCATGCAGCGATTTTTATGGTAAGAGACTATGACCCAACTACTCAATACAACAATTTATTAGATCGCGTTCTTAGACATCGTGATGCAATTGTATCACACCTCAACTGGGTATGTATATTCTTAGGCTTTCATAGTTTTGGTCTGTATATTCATAATGATACTATGAGCGCTCCAGGACGTCCTCAAGATATGTTCTCAGATACTGCTATACAATTACAACCTATTTTCGCTCAATGGATACAAAACACTCATGCTTCAGCACCTGGTTCAACAGCTCCTGGTGCAGCAGCGAGTACCAGCTTAACCTGGGGAGGTGGTGATTTGGTGACAGTAGGTTCCAAAGTGGCTTTGTTACCAATTCCATTAGGAACCGCGGATTTTTTGGTACATCACATTCATGCATTTACTATCCATGTGACTGTTTTAATCCTACTTAAAGGTGTTCTATTTGCCCGTAGCTCCCGTTTAATACCTGATAAAGCGAATCTTGGTTTTCGCTTTCCTTGTGATGGACCTGGGAGAGGAGGAACATGTCAAGTATCTGCCTGGGATCATGTTTTCCTTGGTTTATTCTGGATGTACAATGCAATTTCGGTAGTAATATTCCATTTCAGCTGGAAAATGCAGTCCGATGTTTGGGGTAGTATAAGTGATCAGGGAGTGGTTACTCATATCACGGGAGGAAACTTTGCACAGAGTTCCATTACGATTAATGGGTGGCTCCGTGACTTTCTATGGGCACAAGCCTCTCAAGTGATCCAATCTTATGGTTCTTCATTATCTGCATATGGTCTTTTATTTTTAGGTGCTCATTTTGTTTGGGCCTTTAGTTTAATGTTCTTATTCAGCGGCCGTGGGTATTGGCAAGAACTCATTGAATCTATCGTTTGGGCCCATAATAAATTGAAGGTTGCTCCTGCTATCCAGCCCAGAGCCTTGAGTATTGTACAAGGACGTGCTGTAGGAGTAGCTCATTACCTTCTGGGTGGAATCGTCACAACATGGGCGTTCTTCCTGGCAAGAATTATTGCAGTAGGATAATGGTTAGGAGGATTTGAAAAGCATTATGGCATCAAGATTTCCAAAGTTCAGCCAAGGCTTGGCCCAGGACCCCACTACTCGTCGTATTTGGTTCGGTATTGCGACCGCACATGACTTCGAGAGTCATGATAATATTACCGAAGAACGCCTTTATCATAAAATTTTTGCTTCCCACTTTGGTCAGTTGGCAATAATATTTCTGTGGACCTCTGGTAATTTGTTCCATGTGGCTTGGCAAGGCAATTTTGAAGCATGGGTACGCGATCCCTTACATGTAAGACCCATTGCTCATGCAATTTGGGATCCTCATTTTGGTCAACCAGCTATAGAAGCCTTTACCCGAGGAGGTGCTCCCGGTCCGGTCAATATTGCTTATTCTGGTGTTTATCAGTGGTGGTATACAATCGGCTTACGCACTAACGAAGATCTTTATACTGGAGCTATTTTCTTGCTATTTCTTTCTGCCATCTTTTTAATAGCGGGTAGGTTACATCTACAACCTAAATGGAGACCAAGTGTTTCATGGTTCAAAAATGCCGAATCCCGTCTAAATCATCATTTGTCAGGACTCTTCGGAGTCAGTTCTCTAGCTTGGACAGGGCATTTAGTTCATGTCGCTATTCCTGAATCAAGGGGAGAGCACGTCAGATGGGATAATTTTTTGAATGTATTACCGCATCCCCAAGGTTTAGAACCGCTTTTCACAGGTCAGTGGAATCTTTATGCTCAAGATCCTGATTCCAGTAGTCACTTATTTGGTACCTACCGAGGGGCAGGAACTGCTATTCTAACTCTTCTCGGAGGATTTCATCCACAAACTCAAAGTTTATGGCTGACTGATATCGCTCATCATCATTTAGCTATTGCATTTGTTTTTTTAATTGCTGGTCATATGTATAGAACCAACTTTGGGATTGGTCACAGTATGGAAGATATTTTGGAGGCACATGTTCCTCCAAGAGGCCTATTAGGACGCGGACATAAGGGTCTTTATAACACAATCAATAATTCTCTTCATTTTCAATTGGGTCTTGCTTTAGCTTCTTTGGGGGTTATCACTTCCTTGGTAGCTCAACACATGTATTCTTTACCCGCTTATGCATTCATAGCACAAGACTTCACCACCCAAGCTGCATTATATACTCATCATCAATATATTGCTGGGTTCATTATGACAGGAGCCTTTGCTCATGGAGCTATATTCCTCATTAGGGATTATAATCCGGAACAGAATAAGGATAATGTATTGGCGAGAATGTTGGAGCATAAGGAAGCTATAATATCTCATCTTAGTTGGGTTAGTTTATTATTAGGTTTCCATACCTTGGGACTTTATGTTCATAATGATGTTATGCTTGCTTTCGGTACTCCAGAAAAACAAATCTTGATCGAGCCCATATTTGCTCAGTGGATACAATCTGCTCATGGTAAGACCTTATATGGTTTCGATGTACTCCTATCTTCAACAAGTGGTCCAGCATTCGAAGCAGGTAAGAGCATATGGTTACCCGGTTGGTTGAATGCTATAAATGATAATAAGAATTCATTGTTCTTAACAATCGGTCCTGGAGACTTTTTGGTTCATCATGCTATTGCTCTAGGTTTGCATACAACTACATTGATCCTAGTTAAAGGTGCTTTGGATGCGCGTGGTTCCAAGCTAATGCCAGATAAGAAAGATTTTGGTTATAGTTTTCCTTGCGATGGTCCGGGACGGGGTGGTACCTGCGATATCTCGGCCTGGGATGCTTTTTATTTAGCAGTTTTCTGGATGTTGAATACTATTGGATGGGTTACTTTTTATTGGCATTGGAAGCATATAACTTTATGGCAGGGTAATGTAGCTCAATTTAATGAGTCTTCCACTTATTTAATGGGATGGCTAAGGGATTATCTATGGTTAAATTCTTCACAACTTATTAATGGATACAATCCTTTCGGTATGAACAGTTTATCTGTTTGGGCGTGGATGTTCTTATTCGGGCATCTTGTTTGGGCTACTGGATTTATGTTCCTGATTTCTTGGCGCGGATATTGGCAGGAACTGATCGAAACTCTTGCATGGGCCCATGAACGCACACCTTTGGCTAATTTAGTTCGATGGAGGGACAAGCCAGTAGCTCTTTCCATTGTTCAAGCACGATTAGTTGGATTAGCTCACTTTTCTGTAGGTTATATATTCACTTATGCAGCTTTTTTAATTGCCTCTACATCAGGTAAATTTGGGTAATTATTCTTCATCAATTTCATAAGTGAATGGGATATTATTGTATCAATGACAATACCCCACAGAGAAAAAGTAATCAACGTAATATTTCTCCATCTAAAATCTGATCTATATTTTGATTCCTGGTAGGTAATAGTACCGACTGAACTATTATGGCGAGAAAGAGTCTCATTCAGAGAGAGAAGAAGAGACAAGCACTGGAACGGAAATATCATTTGATTCGTCAATCTTTGGAGGAAGAAGGCAAAGTTTCATCATTGGATGACAAATGGGAAATTCATAGAAAATTGCAATCTTCACCACGTAATAGTGCACCTACACGTCTCCATCGACGTTGTTCTTCGACTGGAAGACCTAGAGCCAACTATCGAGACTTTGGATTGTCCGGACACGTACTCCGTGAGATGGCCCACGCATGTTTATTGCCCGGGATAACAAAATCAAGTTGGTAGGAAAATAAAAAAGTTATTGAAGTTTATTGTGATACCGGAAAAGTACCCCTATCCCTATATGGGATAGGGAGTATATCCCTTGATTGTTTGGTGTACCCATTCTGTTTATGATATCAATCAATGGTGCGGAGTAGAGTAGTCTGGTAGCTCGCAAGGCTCATAACCTTGAGGTCACGGGTTCAAATCCCGTCTCCGCCAGACCAGAACATAAGAAGTATTTTGGTCCGGAAAGGATTACTTTCTCATTTGAGAAAGTATTACTCTCTCATTATCATTTTATAATTGAATGAAAAGTGAGGGAAAGATACGATCAATACATGAACTATTCATTTTCATATTCCATGTGACGGATATGGCGGGTAGCGGGGATCGAACCCGCATCTTCTCCTTGGCAAGGAGAAATTTTACCATTCAACCATACCCGCATTTTATTCGTTCTGAATATATATATATTCATAAAATTGTAACATAATATGGAAAATACATATATGTTCAATCCATTCGTAAGTAGATACCATATTCTTAATGATCCAATTATTCAATTACGGAAAACCCCTCCTCCTTGGGCCTGAAGAAAAAGGCCCTATAGAAGAGCTATAAAGCCCTCCGGGAGGGGGGGAAGTTTGAGCCTAAAACATCTAGAACAGATCTGAGATATGAAAGAATTAAGGATACCTACAAAAAGGACTAATCCGATCCATAATGATACACCCGAAAATACAACATTTTTGCTACTTGACCAGCCATCGGGAGAGGCAAGTGCAACAGGTACACCAATCACTGGTAAAAATGAAATAGCAATTAATGCAAACACAGCCGATTGGAAAGCAATAGTCATGGTTGTGATCTTACAAGCTCCCAACAGATTGAATAGACTATACCATCCGATCCCCAATTTGAAATTCTGATCAAATGCACTATGGAAAGGATTTGACCATAAATTGATCGAGTCAAACTTTTTCAATTTTATATTTGAATGTGAGAGGAGAGGGAAATTCGTTTCTTTTTTCCATTCCAGATGATCATGAAAAAATAATCATATGTCACAGGTATAGTTGGTATCGGCCTGACCTTATGCTTATAGTTAGGTATTAGGTAGAATAGAAGTTGTCCCCGGAGAGATGGCCGAGTGGTTGATGGCTCCGGTCTTGAAAACCGGTATAGTAAAAAAACTATCGAGGGTTCGAATCCCTCTCTCTCCTGTTGCTTTTTTCAACAATCACATTTATTGGTCCGGTCTAGTACAAAAAAAGAGAATAGCTCGGCTGGATATAGCCGAGCTACAAGGATCCAGTTGGAAAGTATTTTAAAAGACTCCTATCCCGCCGATATGGGAGATTGATGTAATGAAATTGAATCGATTTCTCTTCCATCTGGTTCGATCTCTTGTTTCAGTTAAGAGGAGTCATTGAAAGGACAGGTTCAAAATCACGATCAATTCCTTTCTCAAATCCTGCTGCAGCTGCACGAGCCCTTCCCGCATGCCACAAATGACCTACGAAGAAGAAAAATCCTAGAACGAAATGGGAGGTGGATAACCAACTTCGGGGAGAGACATAATTCACCGCATTGATTTCGGTAGCTACACCACCCACAGAATTTGAAGAACCTAAAGGAGCATGAGTCATATATTCTGCCGAACGTCGTTCCTGCCAAGGCTGTATGTCTTTTCTCAACTTGCTCAGGTCCAAACCATTAGGGCCCCTTAGGGGTTCCAACCAGGGAGCACGGAGATCCCAAAAACGCATCGTTTCCCCCCCAAAGATAATTTCTCCAGTCGGAGAACGCATAAGGTATTTACCTAAACCAGTAGGTCCTTGAGCAGACCCCACACTAGCTCCAAGACGTTGGTCTCTAACTAGAAAAGTAAACGCTTGAGCTTGAGAGGCTTCTGGGCCGGTGGGCCCATAGAATTCACTGGGATAAGCTGTATTGTTGAACCAAACAAAACAACAAGCAATAAAACCAAAGACAGATAGAGCCGCTAAACTATAGGACAAATAAGCTTCTCCGGACCATACGAATGCACGGCGAGCCCATGCAAAAGGTTTGGTTAAGATATGCCAGATACCACCGAAGATACAAATGGAACCTAACCATACATGTCCTCCAATTACATCTTCTAGATTGTCCACGCTAACGATCCATCCTTCTCCTCCGAAAGGAGATTTCAGTAAATAACCAAATATAGCACTTGGGTTAAGAGTCGGGTTCGTAATTTTTCTTACATCTCCACCGCCGGGAGCCCAAGTATCATATACACCTCCAAAATACAAAGCCTTAAGCACTGGAAGAAAAGCACCAACACCTAGCAAGATTAGGTGAATACCCAAAATTGTGGTCATTTTGTTTCTATCTTTCCATACATAGCCAAAGAATGGAAAAGATTCTTCTAAAGTTTCGGGTCCTATGAGTGCATGATAAATACCACCAAAACCTAAAACCGCAGAAGAAATTAAGTGAAGTACCCCAGATACAAAATATGGAAAAGTGTCCACGATTTCCCCACCAGGACCGACTCCCCATCCTAGAGTAGCTAGATGGGGAAGTAAAATCAATCCTTGTTCATACATAGGCTTTTCCGGTACGAAATGAGCCACTTCGAAGAGGTTCATTGCTCCGGCCCAGAATACAATTAATCCGGCATGAGCCACGTGAGCCCCAAGCAATTTACCAGACAAATTGATAAGTCGGGCATTACCGGCCCACCAAGCGAAACCAGTGGTTTCTTGATCACGACCAGCTAAAGCTATAGTTCCATTAAAGAGCGTTTCCACGGGGTAGGACCTCCTCAGGGAATACAAGGTTTTCATGAGGCTGATCTTGAGCCGCCATCCAAGCACGAATACCTTCGTTCAGGAGAATATTTTTTGTGTAGAAAGTCTCAAATTCAGGATCTTCTGCTGCACGGATCTCCTGGGAAACAAAATCATAGGCACGTAAGTTTAGAGCTAGACCAACTACTCCAATGGCACTCATCCATAAACCGGTCACTGGCACAAATAACATGAAGAAATGTAACCAACGTTTATTGGAAAAAGCAACCCCAAAAATCTGGGACCAGAAGCGGTTAGCAGTGA
>BSBM01002456.1:0-7500 GCA_027924585.1 Larix kaempferi | reverse complement strand
ATTTTTGCAGAACCCCGCTATGCAATGGCAGAATTAGAAGAAGGAGATATCTCGGCCCATTTGAACGATTATGAGGAATTGAAAACGCTTTGTATTCGGATAAGAAAAGATAGAGACCCCAGCGTCATCATATGGATAGGCACTTGTACTACAGAAATAATAAAAATGGATTTAGAAGGTATGGCACCCAAATTGGAATATGAAATTGGAGTACCAATTCTAGTGGCAAGAGCAAATGGACTGGATTATGCTTTTACTCAGGGGGAAGATACTGTGTTAGCTGTAATGGCACATCGTTGTCCAGAACAAGAATTCCCCATTGGTGAATCAAAAGAAACTATAACAAAAACAAATTTATTCCCTTTTCCTCTTCTGAAGGAAAAGAAATTAGTGGAGTATGCAAATCATCCTCCCTTAGTTATTTTTGGGTCTTTACCCTCGAATTTGGTCTCTCAACTTGATACAGAATTAAGACGCCAATTCATCAAGGTATCGGGTTGGTTGCCCGCTCAGAGATATGCCGATCTTCCATCACTGGGTGATGGAGTTTATGTTTGTGGCGTTAACCCATTTCTGGGTCGTACAGCAACAACTTTGATAAGACGAAAAAAATGTGAATTAATCGTAGCTCCTTTTCCTATTGGTCCGGACGGAACGCGCGCTTGGATTGAAAAGATTTGTCCTGTATTTGGTATGGAGACCCAGAGTCTGGAGGAAAGAGAGGAACGGGTATGGGAGAGTTTAAAGGATTATCTTTATTTGGTACGCGGGAAATCTGTCTTTTTCATGGGAGATAATCTGCTAGAAATATCTCTAGCAAGATTCTTAATCAGATGTGGCATGATCGTTTATGAAATTGGTATTCCATATATGGATAAACGGTATCAAGCTGCTGAATTAGCACTTTTACAAGATACATGTATAAGAATGTGTATACCAATACCACGAATTGTGGAGAAACCAGACAATTCGAATCAGATACGACGTATGCGCGAGCTACAACCCGACTTAGCCATCACCGGAATGGCTCATGCTAACCCGTTAGGGGCGAGAGGAATTGGTACTAAATGGTCAGTTGAATTTACTTTTGCCCAGATTCATGGATTTGCCAATGCGAGAGATGTACTTGAATTGGTTACCCGCCCTCTACGACGTAATGAAAATTTAGATAACTTGGATCGAACCACCCTGGTCAGAAAGAACAACGAGTTCTATACCAGTACTTCTACTCCTAGATAAGATAACAGGGAATATATGTATTAATAGCATATGCATATATCCAGATGTTATGTTATAATATCTATTCTAAATTGATTTCCTATATGTTAGATATTGGAATCTATTCTGTTAAATCGAATTTATGGATGTATAAAATGATAACTATTCCTATCTGTATCTCCCATATATATATGGGGGATACCAGATCTATTTATTCTATTCCTGTTTCTCATTCTTTTATTTCGATCAAAAAGGAGTTTCAATATGATAAGAGTACTTGATCTACTATGGGATCCATTATCATCATGGGTAGAAGTCTCAGGTCCGATCATTTTATTTGGGCTATATTATGGATTTATAACTACATTGCCTTTTGGTCCCTCTAAAATATATTCCATGAGATCTTTCTTTTTGGGAGAAACTCTCTATGGTATAATAGCTATAAGTGGTTCTATTATGGGACAATTAATAGTCTTTGTGTCCATGTACTATTCGCCCATCTATGCAGCGTTGTGGAAACCTCACGCAATAACTTTATTAGTGGTACCATACATGTTCTTTCGTTTTTATCAAATTAAGAAAGAACCTTCAAGTTCTGAATCTCTGCACCCCATAAATTCGATCAACAATCCAAAAATTCTAAGTATATTTATGGGTGGTCTAATTCTTCAATTGTTTAATCCCATTCTTTTAGCAAATCCCGTATTAACAAGACTGGTTAACCTCTTTCTTTTTCGTTACAGCGATAATATCTCATTTATTATAAGTAGTTTTTGCGGTTGGTTGGGTGGTCATATTCTATTCATAATTTTTACAAAATCGGTATCTTTACGTATAGAACGTAATTCACCTATCGATTATACTATATTAAGACGTTATATCCATCGAACCTTTAGTCTACTTCTTTTTTATTATTGTTTCTTCTGTTTAGGTAGAGCCCCATCACCGTTCCTTATAAGCAATAATGATTACATCGGTGACAAAAATGATCGCTCTGCGGCTAAAGATGATCACTCTGTGGCTAAAGATGATCACTCTGTGGATGCGGCTAGAGATGACCGCTCTGTGGCTAAAGATGATCACTCTGTGGCTGCGGTTAGAGATGACCGCTCTGTGGCTAAAGATGATTACTCTGTGGCTAAAGATGATCACTCTGTGGCTGCGGTTAGAGATGACCGCTCTGTGGCTATAGATCCGAAAAAACTGAAAGGACTTCTGAAAGAAGAACAATTATCATGGTTCAAGCAACCATGGCCCATTATGTTCTTTAATCATAATAGAGCTTATCGGCCGATACGATATATCGGGAATAGCCCTACTCAACTAGGTCCTGTGAGGACCGAAGTATCTCAATATTTTTTTGGCACATATTTGAGTGATGGAAAACAAAGAATCTCTTTTACGTTTTTACCTAGTGTATCGGTCCTTGGGGAAAAGCTCGGGAAATATAGAGATCTTTTAGATACTTCTTGCTCATCTGAGGATCCTTATCATAGGTGGATCCATACCATGAAAAGAAGAAGAGATTATTTAGGGAATGAATTTTCGGATCGAGTGAAAGCTTTAAGCAATGGATCTCCTGCTGAAAATGTTATGGAAAGGAGAGTTCAATTCTCCAATTCTCAGGGAGATTCTTTTACTGAAATGTATGATCCATTCCTTAATGGGGCATTCCGTGGAACAATAAACCAATTCGAGTTCCCCCAAATGCTGAACGATTCGATTATTTCAAATCTTTCGGATTTGACAGAGGTATCTATGAAAGACTGTAAAGAGGGATTCCAAAATGATCAATTTGGGTATGGGTACCATATCTCTCATCATTGGCAGGAATTGGAACACGAAAGCTTTCGACTACCCTGGGAACTCTTACCTACAGATACTGGTCGTTCGCTCATTCCGATCACTAAATCATCGGAAATAGTCAAAGTGGAACCTATTTCGAAACGGCTTTATCTATTAACAGAACGAATAATTTCAAATCAAGCAAGGAAGATCTTTGAAGAGTATTTGTCGAATATAGATTCTTCAAATATAGATTTTTATTTTGGTAACCTGATCTATCCAAAAGATTTGTTGGAAATGCCTTCTGATCAGATTCAAGAGATCTATGCAAAAGATGATGATTTGTTCATCAATTTCCTGCGGTTGGAAATAGCCCTTCGAGTAGCCTATATAGATATCGTACCGGAAATAGCTTCATGTAATGAACGGATCTACACAAACTATTTGGTTAATATTTACAGCCAAATCGACGGTAGAAACGTTGCACCCACAGGTACCGTAAAATGGGAATTTATTCTCGATCTTGTTACTACGGAACAGAAGGTTACTTCTGAACAGATTTTCCTTTTCGAGTCTTTGGCGCAACATGAGTGGACAATACTACGAAATTTTCGTGGGAATGTATCTACGGATGATTCAACGCAAACGAAAGATTTTATTACCCTTTACAACGAAATACTATTGAATGAACTTCTCCAAATTATAGAGATTCCGAAACATGTGCCTCGATTTTCATCTGGTTTGATGATAGGTGAATATGATGATGGTTCCACAACTGAACCCACAGAGAATAGGATTCGTCCAAGAAAGGTAAGAAGTACACTGACTTTTTCTCTTGGGGAAAGACAAATAGTTATGAAACGTTATTTTGAAGAGACAGATTATCGTCGGAATTTAATCAGAGGATCCATACGTGCTCAAAGACGTAAAATTATGATATGGAAGAGGATGCAACCGAATGCACATTCCTTTTTCTTTTTGGTAAGAATGGAAATACCCGCTTATCCTAAAGATTATTACGACATGTCAAATTCTGATAGAGTGAATGAACAAACCCAGAAGAAGAAAATCCATAGATACGAAGAATCGAAGCCGATCATCCCCTCCTACAATCCGGCACTCGTTGAGTCCTTATGTACACTGTGGTCGGAATTGAACCATTTAAGAGGTTTATTATTAGTGGCTCAATCAATTTTGAGAAAACGTATAATATTACCATCACTTATAATAGCCAAGAATATCGGTCGTATATTACTATTTCAAGTCCCCGAATTTTCCAAAGATTGGGAAGAAATGAGGAGAGAAGTGCATGTAAAATGCGCTCCTGATGGAGCCGAATTTTCCGAAACAGAATTCCCAGACAATTGGAAACAAAATGGTATGCAGATAAAGCTTCTATTTCCTTTTCGTTTGAAGCCTTGGCATAGATCCAAACTCCGATTCGAAAACAAATTGCGTTGGAGTTATTTAACAACTCTTGGATTGGAAACTGACGTACCTTATGGTGATCCAATCCCAAATTTAGGACCTTTTTCCGAATTTTTTCAACCTATCTTCACAAAATTTATCTTCAAAAAATTGAAAAGAGGATTGAGGAGAGGATGGATCATCTTCAAAAAAGTGAAAAGAGGATTGAGGAGAGAATTTATTCTCTTCCAAAAATTGAAGAGAAAATTAATGGGATCTACAGGAATAAGACGCGTTCCACAAGTTAGATATATAGACAAGAGTGAACTGAATGACCGGATACAAAATCAATTACCGAGTGAGGCTACCCCTATGAGTAGTGCAAATGATTCACCAGAAGTTAATGATCAATTTGGATATGAAACCCGAACAATTAATGTTAAAGATAATGATCAATTTGGATATGAAACCCGAACAATTAATGTTAAAGATCCAGATGATCGGACGACCACAATGAAGGAGCGGATCGAATCTATCGCGATCATAAATAGCCCTCCTATAACTGGAATGTCTCTGGTGGATTCAGAGATTAATACCGGATCGAAGGGGAGTTTTAACATATTGGGATCAACATTAAAAAAACGATTGGTTCAGATTCGGCGAATACCTGGTCGATTTCGAAATAAAAGTGTCCAATTAATCCGAAAAAGGTTCTATTCTATGAAATTAATGAAACTTTTTCTCAAAAGAATGGACCAAGATCTTTTACCAAGTGTTATTCATTTCATCGGGTTAAATATCAAATTTTGGATTCGATCCGCTTGGATCCGATCCACGGGGAATATAGCAACAATTTACGGACGAATATTCATTCTCAATAATGATATTTCAAGAATAAAGAGAGGTCAAATTACCAACTACTATTTGATCAACGAAAAAATACAAGATTTTGAAATTCGTCCTGATCAAAACATGTTCTCAATGTCCCAAGCATATGTATTTCACAAAATATGGCAGATAAGGGCAATGAACAGGTCCTATTCAAAGTATTTATTACAATCTCGAGCCCAAACATCATATCCCTTGATCAAGAAGAAGATCAAAGAATTATTAGATATACAAAGAATATTGGATCACGAGAAACCACAAGATCTGAAGGAGAATGACTGGAAACAATGGTTGAGATGTTTTGACCAATACAATTTATCCCCACAGATATGGTCTAGGATAAACCCACAGAAATGGAGAAATATAGTAAGTAAGCAATGTACGTGCTATGAAGAACGATTCATTCCCTATGAACAACAAAAAGATTCTATATTTGCAGCTGTGATGGAACCTTCTTTGGGATTACTTCGGAAAATAAACAAACGTTACAGATACGATCTTTTATCATATAGTTATCTCAATTCGACAAAAGATTTGGATATTCTCAATTCGGCATCGGATATTCTCAATTCGGCATCGGATATTCTCAATTCGGCATCGGATATTCTCAATTTGCCGAAAGATTTGGATATTATCAATTCGCCAAAAGATTCGGATATTATCAATTCGGCATCGGATATTATAAATTCGGCATCGGATATTCTCAATTCGCCCAAAGATTCGGATATTCTCAATTCGGCATCAGATATTATCAATTCGCCCAAAGATTCGGATATTATCAATTCGGCATCAGATATTATCAATTCGCTAAAAGATTCGGATATTATCAATTCGCCAAAAGATTCGGATATTATCAATTCGCCAAAAGATTCGGATATTATCAATTCGGCATCGGATATTATCAATTCGCCAAAAGATTCGGATATTATCAATTCGCCAAAAGATTCGGATATTAACGGACCGCCAGTACAACCTGATATACCAGATGATCAAGATATTATCGATCGTGAAGGAATTCCCAGGGAAAAGTGTATTCGTGATATTATCGAGGAGGATTGGAAGGGTACCGATTTCAATCTCGTGAATGGTCCTCGTTCTACTATTGATATTTACGATGCTATTGATATTTACGATGCTATACGTTCTTGTACTTACGATCATACAACAATGATTGACAGGCAGAAGACTGATCTTAAGACTGATCTTAAAACTGATCTTAAGACTGATCTTAAGACTGATCTTAAGACTGATCTTAAGACTGATCTTAAGACTGATCTTAAGACTGATCTTACGACTGATCTTAAGACTGATCTTATTACGAATCAGCAGGGGATTGATGAGACGCAAAGAGACAATGTTGGCATTATGGATTCTCCGGAAATCGAGAAGAGAGGATCCGGATTAGATTTAAAATTATGGTTATTCCCGGAACTTTTGGGAATCAAGAATATATATTACACTAAATCGAAGTCCGTACCAGGAAAATCGTTTTTACGAGACGAACGAGACCGGAAAAAGATAGAGGAAGAAGAAACAGATGTTCTAAAACAAGGAATAGGTCTTAGATCAGATGTTCAGAACAAAAAAGGAACAGAGCATAATCGGAACGATGAATATGGTAAAGTAGAAGAGAAACAAACTGGTAAAGTAGAAGAGAAACAAACTGGTAAAGTAGAAGATCAACAAACTGGTGAAGTAGAAGATCAACAAACTGATGAAAAGAAAAAAACTGGTAAGCCTCAAGTTTTTGTTCAATACAAAGCGGTAGAAGATATAGGAGAAGAAAGTATATCCAAGCTGTCGGAGATTTGCAGGGTTATGTCCGGAATTAAGGATCCGGAACAATATATTTGGACCAATATCCAAGAGGGAAATGTTAACCTAAAACTACTGTTTCTTATTCTTCAGAATCAGAAGGACAATAAAAATGAAATATCGGAAGAGAATATTCCTCAGGGGGATGTTTCGAGAAAGGTAAGCAATGGAAATGACATATTGGAAGAGAATCTTCTTCAAGAGGATGTTCCGAAAAAGGTAAGCAATGAAAATGAAATATCGGAAGAGAATCTTCTTCAAGAGGATGTTCCGAAAAAGGTAAGTAATGAAAATGAAATATCGGAAGAGAATCTTCTTCAAGAGGATGTTCCGAGAAAGGTAAGCAATGGAAATGAAATATCGGAAGAGAATATTCCTCAGGGGGAT
>BSBM01002455.1:0-241544 GCA_027924585.1 Larix kaempferi | reverse complement strand
ATTTCACACCCTTTAAGCTCAAGTCTAGGTAAAATGCACGGTCGATTTTCAACTTTGATCAACTTCTCGGAATATAAATTTGAGAATAGATTTGGTTTTCACGTTGGTAGATGAGTGTCCACGCTAACTTTCGTGACGTTCCGATCTATCCTCTCCCCCTTTAAACCCAAGTCTAGCGAAAACGCACAATCGAGTTTCAACTTTGACCAACTTCTCGGAATTGAAATTTGAGAATAGTTTTGTATGTCCCATTGGTAGACAAGCGTCCACACCAACTTTCGTGACGTTCCGAGCTATTTTCTCCCCCTTTAAGCCCAAGTCTAGCGAAAACGCACGGTCGAGTTTCGAATTTGACCAACTTCTCGGATTTGAAAATTGAGCATAGATTTGGATGTCCCCGTTGGTAGACAAATGCGCACGCCAGCTTTCGTGACGTTCCGAGCTATTTTCTCACCCTTTAAGCCTAAGTGTAGTGAAAATGCACGGTCGATTTTCAACTTTGACCAACTTCTCCGGAATTTAAATTTGCGAATAGATTTGGATGTCACATTGGTAGACGAGCGTCCACCGCCAACTTTTGTGACATTTCGAGCTATTTTCACACCCTTTAAGCCCAACTCTAGCGAAAATGCACGGTCGAGTTTCGAATCTGAACAACTTCTCGGAATTGAAAATTGAGCATAGATTTGGATGTCCCGTTGGTAGACAAATGCGCACACCAGCTTTCGTGACGTTCCAAGCTATTTTCTCACCCTTTAAGGCTAAGTGTTGCGAAAATGCACGGCCGATTTTCAACTTTGACCAACTTCTCAGAATTGAAATTTGTGAATAGATTTGGATGTCACATTGGTAGACGAGCGTCCACGCCAACGTTTGTGACGTTCCGAGCTAGTTTCACACCCTTTAAGCCCAACTCTAGCGAAAACGCACGGTCGAGTTTCGAATTTCAACAACTTCTCGGAATTGAAAATTGAGCATAGATTTGGATGTCCCGTTGGTAGACAAATGCGCACGCCAGCTTTCGTGACGTTCCAAGCTATTTTCTCACCCTTTAAGCCTAAGTCTAGCGAAAATGCACGGTCGATTTTCAACTTTGACCAACTGCTCGAAATATAAATTTGAGGAATAGATTTGGATGTCACATTGGTAGACGAGCGTCCACGCCAACTTTCGTGACGTTCCGATCTTATTTTCACACCCTTTAAGCCCAAGTCTAGCGAAAACGCACGGTCGAGTTTCGAATTTGACCAACTTCTCGGAATTAAAAATTGAGCATAGATTTTGCTGTCCCGTTGGTAGACAAATGCGCACGCCAACTTTTGTCACAATACGAGCTAATTTCACACCCTTTAAGCTCTAGTCTAGCGAAAATGCACGGTCGATTTTCCAACTTTGACCAACTTCTCGTAATATAAATTTGAGAATATATTTGGATGTCACATTGGTAGATTTTCCACGCTAACTTTTGTGACGTTCCGATCTATCTTCTCCCGCTTTAAACCCAAGTCTAGCGAAAACACACGATCAAGTTTCAACTCTGACCAACTTCTCGGAATTGAAATTTGAGAATAGTTTTGGATGTCCCATTGGTAGACGAGTGTCCACACCAACTTTCGTGATGTTCCGAGCTATTTTCTCCCGCTTTAAGCCCAAGTCTAGCGAAAACGTACGGTCGAGTTTCGAATTTGACCAACTTCTCGAAATTGAAAATTGAGCATAGATTTGGATGTCCCGTTGGTAGACAAATACGCACACCAACTTTCGTGACGTTCCGGGCTATTTTCTCAACCTTTAAGCCTAAGTGTAGTGAAAATGCACGGTCGATTTTCAACTTTGACCAACTTCTCGGAATTTAAATTTGCGAATAGATTTGGATGTCACATGGTAGACGAGCGTCCACGCCAACTTTTGTGACGTTCTGAGCTATTTTCACACCCTTTCAGACCAAGTCTAGCGAAAACGCATGGTCGAGTTTTCGAATTTGACCAACTTCTCGGAATTAAAAATTGAGCATAGATTTGGATGTCCCGTTGGTAGACAAATACGCACGCCAACTTTTGTCACATTACGAGCTAATTTCACACCCTTTAAGCTCAAGTCTAGGTAAAATGCACGGTCGATTTTCAACTTTGATCAACTTCTCGAAATATAAATTTGAGAATAGATTTGGTTTTCACGTTGGTAGATGAGCGTCCACGCTAACTTTCGTGATGTTCCGATCTAACTTCTCCCCCTTTAAACCCAAGTCTAGCGAAAACGCACGATCGAGTTTCAACTTTGACCAACTTCTCGGAATTGAAATTTGAGAATAGTTTTGTATGTCCCATTGGTAGACAAGCGTCCACATCAACTTTCGTGACGTTTCGAGCTATTTTCTCCCCCTTTAAGCCCAAGTCTAGCGAAAACGTACAGTCGAGTTTCGAATTTGACCAACTTCTCAGAATTTAAAATTGAGCATAGATTTGGATGTCCCGTTGGTAGACAAATGCGCATGCCAACTTTCGTGACGTTTCGAGCTATTTTTTCACCGTTTAAGCCCAAATCTAGCGAAAATGCACGGTCGATTTTCAACTTTGACCAACTTTTCGGAATATAAATTTGAGAATAGATTTTGGATGTCCCCATTGGTAGACGAGCATCCACGCCAACTTTCGTGACGTTCCGATCTATTTTCACACCCTTTAAGCCCAAGTCTAGCGAAAACGCACGGTCAAGTTTCGAATTTGACCAACTTCTCGGAATTAAAAATTGAGCATAGATTTGGATGTCCCGTTGGTAGACAAAATTCGCAGCCAACATTTGTCACATTACGAGCCAATTTCACACCCTTTAAGCTCAAGTCTAGCGAAAACGCACGGTCGAGTTTCAAATTTGACCAACTTCTCGGAATTGAAAATTGAGCATAGATTTGGATGTCCCGTTGGTAGAACAAATGCGCATGCCAAACTTTCGTGACATTCCGAGCTATTTTCTCACCCTTTAAGCCCAAGTCTAGCGAAAATGCACGGTCGAGTTTTGAATTTTACCAACTTCTCGTAATAAAAAATTTAGAATAGATTTGGATGTTCCATTGGTAGACAAATGCGCACGCCAACTTTCATCACATTACGAGCTAATTTCACAACCTTTAAGCTCAAGTTGAGCGAAAACGCACGGTCGAGTTTCAAATTTGACCAACTTCTCAGAATTTAAAATTTGAGAATGGATTTGGATGTCACATTGGTAGACAAGCGTCCACACCAACTTTCGTGACGTTCTGAGCTATTTTCTCCCCCTTTGAGCCCAAGCCTAGCGAAAACGCACGGGTCAAGTTTCGAATTTTACCAACTTCTCAGAATTAAAAATTGAGCATAGATTTGGATGTCCCGTTGGTAGACAAATGCGCACGCCAACGTTCGTGATGTTTTGAGCTAATTTCACACCCCTTTAAGCTCATGTCTAGGTAAAATGCACGGTCGATTTTTCAACTTTGATCAACTTCTCGGAATATAAATTTGAGAATAGATTTGGTTTTCACGTTGGTAGATGAGTGTCCACGCTAACTTTCGTGACGTTCCGATCTATCCTCTCCCCCTTTAAACCCAAGTCTAGCGAAAACGCACAATCGAGTTTCAACTTTGACCAACTTCTCGGAATTGAAATTTGAGAATAGTTTTGTATGTCCCATTGGTAGACAAGCGTCCACACCAACTTTCGTGACGTTCCGAGCTATTTTCTCCCCCTTTAAGCCCAAGTCTAGCGAAAACGCACAGGTCGAGTTTCGAATTTGAACCAACTTCTCGGATTTGAAAATTGAGCATAGATTTGGATGTCTCGTTGGTAGACAAATGCGCACGCCAACTTTCGTGACGTTCCGAGCTATTTTCTCACCCTTTAAGCCTAAGTCTAGCGAAAACGCACGGTCGAGTTTCGAATTTGACCAACTTCTCGGAATTGAAAATTGAGCATAGATTTGGATGTCCCGTTGGTAGACAAATGCGCACAGACAACTTTTGTGACGTTCCGAGCTATTTTCTCATGCTTTAAGCCTAAGTCTAGCAAAAATGCACGGTCTATTTTCAAATTTGACCAACTTCTCCGAATTTAAATTTGAGAATGGATTTGGATGTCCCGTTGGTAGAAAAATGCGCACGCGAACTTTCGTGACGTTCCGGGCTACTTTTCTCACGCCTTTAAGCCTACGTCTAGCGAAAATGCACGGTCTATTTTCAACTTTGACCAACTTCTATGAATTTAAATTTGAGAATGGATTTGGATGTCCCGTTGGTAGATAAGTTCACACGCCCAACTTTCGTGACGTTCCGAGCTATTTTCTTCCCCTTTAAGCCCAACTCTAGAGAAATCGCACCGATCGTGTTTCGGCTTTGACCTACTTCTCAGAAATGAAATTGAGAATAGATTTGGATGTCCCATTTCAAGACATGCGTGCACAACAACTTTTGTGACGTTACGAGCTAATTTTACACCCTTTAAGCTCAAGTTTAGCGAAAACGCACGGTGGCGTTTCTGCTTTGACCAACTTCTTGGAATTGAAATTTGAGAATAGATTTGATGTCCCATTGGTAGACAAGTGCGCACGCCAACTTTCGTGACGTTCCAAGCTATTTTCTCGCCCTTTAAGCCCAAGTCTAGCGGAAAACGCATGGTAAATTTTCAACTTTGACCAATTTCCCAGAATTGAAATTTGAGAAATAGATTTTGATGTCCCATTGGTAGACAAGCGTCCATGCCAACTTTCGTGACGTTCCGAGCTATTTTCTCACCCTTTAAGCCTAAGTCTAGCGAAAACGCACGGTCGAGTTTCGAATTTGACCAACTTCTCCGAATTAAAAATTGAGCATAGATTTGGATGTCCCGTTGGTAGAAAAATGCGCCACGCCAACTTTCGTGACTATTCCGAGCTATTTCTCACCCTTTAAGCCCAAGTGTAGCGAAAAAGCACGGTCGATTTTCAGCTTTCAACCAACTTCTCAGAATATAAATTTGAGAATAGATTTGGATGTCACATTGGTAGACGAGCATCCACGCCAACTTTCGTGACATTCCGATCTATTTTCTCCCCCTTTAAGCCCAAGTCTAGCGAAAACGCACGATGGAGTTTCAACTTTGACCAACTTCTCGGAATTTAAATTTGAGAATGGATTTGGTTGTCCCGTTGGTAGACGAGCATCCACGCCAACTTTCGTAACGTTCCGAGCTATTTTCACACCCTTTAAGCCCAAGTCTAGCGAAAACGCACGATTGAGTTTCAACTTTGATTAAATTCTTGGAATTGAAATTTGAGAATAGTTTTGGATGTCCCATTGGTAGACAAGCGTCCACACAAACTTTCGCGACGTTTCGAGCTATTTTCTCCCCCTTAAAACCCAAGTCTAGCGAAAACGCACGGTCTAGTCTCGAATTTGACCAACTTCTCGGAATTAAAAATTGAGCATAGATTTGGATGTCCCGCTGGTAGAAAAATGCGCACGCCAACTTTCGTGACGTTCCGAGCTATTTTCTCACCCTTTAAGCCTAAGTCTAGCGAAAACGCACGGTCGAGTTTCGAATTTGACCAACTTCTCGGAATTAAAAATTGAGCATAGATTTGGATGTCCCGTTCGTAGACAAATGCGCACGCCAACTTTCATGAGATTCCGAGCTATTTTCTCACCCTTTAAGCCCAAGTCTAGCGAAAATGCACGGTCGATTTTCAACTTTGACCAACTTCTCGAAATATAAATTTGAGAATAGATTTGGATGTCCCATTGGTAGACGAGCGTCCACGCCAACTTTCGTGACGTTCCGATCTATTTTCTCCCCCTTTAAGCCCAAGTCTAGCGAAAACGCACGGTCGAGTTTCGAATTTGACCAACTTCTCGGAATTGAAAACTGAGCATAGATTTGGATGTCCCGTTGGTAGACAAATGCGCACGCCAACTTTCGTGACATTCCGAGCTATTTTCTCACCCTTTAAGCCCAAGTCTAGCGAAAATGCACGGTCGATTTTCAACCTTGACCAACTTCTCGGAATATAAATTTGAGAATAGATTTGGATGTCACATTGGTAGACGAGCGTCCACACCAACTTTCATGACTTTCCGATCTATTTTCTCCCCCTTTAAGCCCAAGTATAGCGAAAACGCACGATCGAGTTTCAACTTTGACCAACTTCTCGGAATTGAAATTTGAGAATAGTTTTGGATGTCATATTGGTAGACAAGCGTCCACATCAACTTTCGTGACGTTCCGAGCTATTTTTCCCCCTTTAATCCCAAGTTTAGCGAAAACGTACGGTCGAGTTTCCAATTTGACCAACTTCTCGGAATTGAAAATTGAGCATAGATTTGGATGTCCCGTTGGTAGAGAAATGCGCATGCCAACTTTCGTGACGTTCCGATCTATTTTCTGACCCTTTAAGCCTAAGTCTAGGGAAAACGCACGGTCGAGTTTCAAATTTGACCAACTTCTCGGAAATAAAAATTGAGCAAAGATTTGGATGACCCGTTGGTAGAGAAATGCGCACACCAACTTTCGTGACATTCCGAGCTATTTTCTTACCCTTTAAGCCCAAGTCTAGCGAAAATGCACGTTCTATTTTCAACTTTGACCAACTTCTCAGAATATAAATTTGAGAATAGATTTGGATGTCACATTGGTAGACGAGCGTCCACACCAACTTTCGTGACGTTCCTAGCTATTTTCTCCCCCTTTAAGCCCAAGACTAGCGAAAACACACGGTCGAGTTTCAAATTTGACCAACTTCTCGGAATTGAAAATTGAGCATAGATTTGGATGTCCCGTTGGTAGACAAATGCACACGCCAACTTTCATGACGTTCCGAGCTATTTTCTCACCCTTTAAGCCTAAGTGTAGCGAAAATGCAACGGTCGATTTTCAACTTTGACCAACTTCTCAGAATTTAAATTTGCGAATAGATTTGCATGTCACATTGGTAGACGAGCCTCCACGCCAACTTTCGTGACGTTCCGAGCTAATTTCACACCCTTTAAGCCCAAATCTAGGGAAAATGCACGATCGAGTATCGACTTTCACCAAATTCCTGGAATTGAAAATTGAGCATAGATTTGGATGTCCCGTTGGTAGACAAGTCCGCACGCCAACTTTCGTGACGTTCCGAGCTAATTTCACACCCTTTAAGCCCAAGTCTAGGGAAATCGCATGTTCAATTTTAAACTTTGACTAACTTCTCACAATTTAAATTTGAGAATAGATTTGGATGTCACATTTGTAGACATGTGCGCACTATAGCTTTCGTGATTTTACGTACTAATTTCACACATTTTAATCCCAAGTCTAGAGAAAACGCATGGTGGCGTTTCGACTTTGACCAATTTCTTGGAATTGAAATTTGAGAATAGTTTTGGATCTCCCATTGGTAGACAAGCATCCAGACCAACTTTCGTAATGTTCCAAGCTATTTTCTCCTCTACCGAAAACGTACGGTCGAGTTTCAATTTTCACCAACTTCTCGTAATTGAAGATTGAGCATTGTTTTGGATGTCCCATTTGTAGACATTCGCGCACAACAACTTTTGTCACATTACAAACTAATTTAACACCCTTTAAGCTCAAGTCTAGAGAAAACGCATGGTGGCATTTCGACTTTGACCAACTTCTCGTAATTGAAATATGATAATAGATTTGGATGTCCCGTTGGTAGACAAGTGCGCACGCCAACTTTCGTGACGTTGCGAGCTATTTTCCCACCCTTTAAGCCCAAGTCTAGCGAAAATGCACGATCGAGTTTCAACTTTGACCAACTTCTCGGAATTGAAATTTGAGAATAGTCTTGGATGTCCCATTGGTAGACAAGCGTCCACACCAACTTCGTGACATTCCGAGCTATTTTCTCCCCCTTTAAGCCCAAGTCTAGCGAAAACGCATGGTCGAGTTTTGAATTTGACCAACTTCTCGGAACTGAAATATGAGAATAGATTTGGATGTCCCGTTGGTAGACAAGTGCGCACGCCAACTTTCGTGACGTTCCGACCTATTTTCCCACCCTTCAAGCCCAAGTCTAGCGAAAACGCACGGTCGAGTTTCGAAATTGACCAACTTCTCGGAATTGAAAATTGACCTAGATTTGGATGTCCCGTTGGTAGACAAATGCGCACGCCATATTTCGTGACGTTTCGAGCTATTTTCTCATCCTTTAAGCCCAAGTCTAGCGAAAATGCAAGGTCGATTTTCAACTTTGACCAACTTCTCGGAATATAAATTTGAGAATAGATTTGGATGTCACATTGGTAGATGAGCGTCCACGCCAACTTTCGTGACGTTTCGAGCTATTTTCACACCCTTTAAGCCCAACTTTAGCGAAAACGCACGATCGAGTTTCAACTTTGACCAACTTCTCGGAATTGAAATTTGAGAATAGTTTTGGATGTCCCATTGGTAGACAACCGTCCACACCAACTTTCGTGACGTTCCGAGCTATTTTCTCCCCCTTTAAGCCGAGGTCTAGCGAAAATGCACGGTCGATTTTCAACTTTGACCAACATCTCGGAATTAAAAATTGAGCATAGATTTGGATGTCCCGCTGCTAGACAAATGCGCACGCCAACTTTCGTGACGTTTCGAGCTATTTTCTCACCCTTTAAGCCTAATTCTAGCGAAAACGCACGGTCGAGTTTCGAATTTGACCAACTTCTCAGAATTAAAAATTGAGCATAGATTTGGATGTCCCGTTGGTAGACAAATGCGCACGCCAATTTTCGTGACATTCCGAGCTATTTTCTCACCCTTTAATCCTAATTCTAGCGAAAACGCACGGTCGAGTGTCGAATTTGACCAACTTCTCAGAATTAAAAATTGAGCATAGATTTGGATGTCCCGTTGGTAGACAAATGCGCACGCCAACTTTCGTGACATTCCGAGCTACTTTCTCACCGTTTAAGCCTAAGTGTAGCGAAAATGCACGGTCCATTTTCAACTTTGACCAACTTCTCGGAATTTAAATTTTCGAATAGATTTGGATGTCACATTGGTAGACGAGCATCCACGCCAACTTTCGTGACGTTCCAAGCTATTTTCACACCCTTTAAGCCCAAGCCTAGCGAAAACGGACGATCAAGTTTCAACTTTGACGAACTTCTCGGAATTGAAATTTGAGAATAGTTTTGGATGTCCCATTGGTAGACAAGCGTCCACACCAACTTTCGTGACGTTCCGATCTATTTTCTCCCCCTTTAAACCCAAGTCTAGCGAAAACGCACGATTGAGTTTCAACTTCGACTAACTTCTCGGAATTGAAATTTGAGAATAGATTTGGATGTCACATTGGTAGACGAGCGTCCACGCGAACTTTCGTGACGTTCCGAGCTATTTTCACACCCTTTAAGGCCAATTCTAGCGAAAATGCACGATCGAGTTTCAACTTTGACCAACTTCTCGGAATTGAAATTTGGGAATAGTTTTGGATGTCCGATTGGTAGACAAGCATCCACACCAACTTTCGTGACGTTCCGAGCTATTTTCTCCCCCTTTAAGCCCAAGTCTAGCGAAAACGCACGGTCAAGTTTCAAATTTGACCAACTTCTCGGAATTGAAAATTGAGCATAGATTTGGATGTCCCGTTGGTAGACAAATGCGCACGCTAACTTTCGTGACGTTCTGAGCTATCTTCACACCCTTTAAGCCCAAGTCTAGCGAAAACGCATGATCGA
The DNA here is from genome assembly GCA_027924585.1 of Larix kaempferi. Lineage (NCBI taxonomy): Eukaryota > Viridiplantae > Streptophyta > Pinopsida > Pinales > Pinaceae > Larix > Larix kaempferi. The sequence continues at coordinate 231,876 of BSBM01002455.1, read as the reverse complement.
GTTTCAACTTTGACTAACTTCTCGGAATTGAAATTCGAGAATAGTTTTGGATGTCCCATTGGTAGACAAGCGTCCACGCCAACTCTCGTGACGTTCCGAGCTATTTTCTCCCCCTTTAAGCCCAATTCTAGCGAAAACGCACGGTCGAGTTTCGAATTTGACCAACTTCTCGGAATATAAATTTGAGCATAGATTTGGATGTCCCGTTGGTAGACAAATGCGCACGCCAACTTTCGTTACGTTCCGACCTATTTTCTCACCCTTTAAGCCTAAGTGTAGCGAAAATGCACGGTTGATTTTCAACTTCTAGCAACTTCTCGGAATTTAAATTTGTGAATAGATTTGGATGTCACATTGGTAGACGAGCGTCCACGCCAACGCTCGTGACGTTCTGAGCTATTCTCACGCCCTTTAAGTCCAAGTCTAGCGAAAACGCACAATCGAGTTTCAACTTTGACTAACTTCTCGGAATTTAAATTTGAGAAGAGTTTTGGATGTCCCATTGGTAGACAAGCGTCCACACCAACTCTCGTGACGTTCCGAGCTAGTTTCTCGCTCTTTAAGCCCAAGTCTAGCAAAAAGGCACGGTCGAGTTTCGAATTTGACCAACTTCTTGGAATTGAAAATTGAGCATAGATTTGGATGTCCCGTTGGTAGACAAATGCGCACCGCCAACTTTCGTGACGTTCTGAGCTATTTTCTCACCCTTTAAGCCCAAGTCTAGGGAAAATGCATGGTCGATTTTCAACTTTGACCAACTTCTCGGAATATAAATTTGAGCATAGATTTGGATGTCCCGTTGGTAGACAAATGTGCACACCAACGTTCGTCACATTACGAGCTAATTTCACACCCTTTAAGCTCAAGTCGAGCGAAAACGCACGGTCGAGTTTCGAATTTGACCAACTTCTCGGAATTGAAAATTGAGCATAGATTTGGATGTCCCGTTGGTAGACAAATGCGCACGCCAACTTTCGTGACGTTCCGAGCTATTTTCAACTTTGACCAACTTCTCGGAATTTAAATTTGCGAATACATTTGGATGTCCCGTTGGTAGACAAGTATGCACGCCAACTTTCGTGACGTTCCAAGATATTTTCTCGCCCTTTAAGCCCAAGTCTAGCGAAAACGCACGTTCGAGTTTCCAATTTGACCAACTTCTCGGATTTGAAAATTGAGCATATATTTGGATGTCCCGTTGGTAGAGAAATGCGCACGCCAACTTTCGTGACGTTCCGAGCTATTTTCTCACGCTTTAAGCCTAAGTCTAGCGAAAATGCACGGTCGATTTTCAACTTTGACCAACTTCTCGGAATTTAAATTTGAGAATGGATTTGGATGTCCCGTTGGTAGATAAGAGCACACGCCAACTTTCGTGACCTTCCGATCTATTTTCTCATCCTTTAAGCCCAAGTCTAGCGAAAACGCACAATCGAGTTTCAACTTTGACTAACTTCTCGGAATTGAAATTTGAGAATAGTTTTGGATGTCCCATCGGTAGACAAACGTCCACACCAACTTTCGTGACGTTCCGAGCTATTTTCACACCCTTTAAGCCCAACTCTAGCGAAAACGCACGGTTGAGTTTCGAATCTGAACAACTTCTCGGAAATTAAAATTGAGCATAGATTTGGATGTCCCGTTGGTAGACAAATGCGTACGCCAGCTTTCGTGACGTTCCGAGCTATTTTCTCACCCTTTAAGCACAAGTCTAGCGAAAATGCACGGTCGATTTTCAACTTTGACCAACTTCTCGGAATATAAATTTGAGCATAGATTTGGATGTCCCGTTGGTAGACAAATGTGCACAACAACTTTCGTCACATTACGAGCTAATTTCACACCCTTTAAGCTCAAGTCGAACGAAAATGCACAGTCGAGTTTCGAATTTGACCAACTTCTCGGAATTGAAAACCGAGCATAGATTTGGATGTCCCGTTGGTAGACAAATGCGCACGCCAACTTTCGTGACGTTCTGAGCTATCTTCACACCCTTTAAGCCCAAGTCTAGCGAAAATGCATAGTCGATTTTCAACTTTCACCAACTTCTCGTAATATAAATTTGAAAATAGATTTGGATGTCACATTGGTAGACGAGCGTCCACACCAACTTTCGTGACGTTCTGAGCTATCTTCACACCCTTTAAGACCAAGTCTAGCGAAAACACACGATCGAGTTTCAACTTTGACCAACTTCTTGGAATTGAAATTCGAGAATAGTTTTGGATGTCCCATTGGTAGACAAGCGTCCACGCCAACTCTCGTGACATTCCGAGCTATTTTCTCCCCCTTTAAGCCCAAGTCTAGCGAAAACGCACGGTCGAGTTTCGAATTTGACCAACTTCTTGGAATTGAAAATTGAGCATAGATTTGGATGTCCCGTTGGTTGACAAATGCGCACGCCAACTTTCGTGACATTCCGAGCTATTTTCTCGCTCTTTAAGCCCAAGTCTAGCGAAAACGCACGGTCCAGTTTTGAATTTGACCAACTTCTTGGAATTGAAAATTGAGCATAGATTTGGATGTCCCGTTGGTAGACAAATGCGCACGCCAACTTTCGTGACGTTCCGAGCTATTTTCTCACCCTTTAAGCCCAAGTCTAGTGAAAATGCACGGTCGATTTTCAACTTTGACCAACTTCTCGGAATATAAATTTGAGCATAGATTTGGATGTCCCATTGGTAGACAAATGCGCACACCAACTTTCGTCACATTACGAGCTAATTTCACGCCCTTTGAGCTCAAGTCGAGTGAAAACGCCACGGTCGACTTTCGAATTTGACCAACTTCTCGGAATTGAAAATTGAGCATAGATTTGGATGTCCCGTTGGTAGACAAATGCGCACGCCAAATTTCGTGACGTTCCGAGCTATTTTCTCACCCTTTAAGCACAAGTCTAGCGAAAATGCACGGTCGATTTTCAACTTTGACCAACTTCTCGGAATATAAATTTGAGCATAGATTTGGATGTCCCGTTGGTAGATAAATACGCACACGAACTTTTGTCACATTACGAGCTAATTTCACACCCTTTAAGCTCAAGTCGAGCGAAAACGCACGGTCGAGTTTCGAATTTGACCAACTTCTCGGAATTGAAAATTGAGCATAGATTTGGATGTCCCGTTGGTAGACAAATGCGCACGCCAACTTTCGTGACGTTCCGAGCTATTTTCAACTTTGACCAACTTCTCGGAATTTAAATTTGCGAATACATTTGGATGTCCCGTTGGTAGACAAGTGCGCACGCCAACTTTCGTGACGTTCCAAGATATTTTCTTTCCCTTTAAGCCCAAGTCTAGCGAAAACGCACGGTAAATTTTCAACTTTGACCAACTTCCCGGAATTGAAATTTGAGAATAGATTTGGATGTCCCATTGGTAGACAAGCATCCACACCAACTTTCGTGACGTTCCGAGCTATTTTCTCCCCCTTTAAGCCCAAGTCTAGCGAAAATGCACGGTCAAGTTTTGAATTTGACCAACTTCTTGGAATTGAAAATTGAGCATAGATTTGGATGTCCCGTTGGTAGACAAAAGTGCACGCCAACTTTCGTGACGTTCCGAGCTATTTTCTCGCCTTTTAAGCCCAAGTCTAGCGAAAACGCACGGTCGATTTTCAACTTTGACCAACTTCTCAGAATTAAAATTTGAGAATGGATTTGGATGTCCCATTAGTAGACAAATGCGCATGCCAACTTTCGTGACGTTCCGAGCTATTTTCTCGCCTTAAAAGCCCAAGTCTAGCGAAAACGTACGGTCGATTTTCAACTTTGACCAACTTCTCGGAATTTAAATTGAGAATAGATTTGGATGTCCCATTTGTAGACATGCGCGCACCGCAACTTTCATGACATTACGAGCTAATTTCACATCCTTTAAGCTCAATTCTAGCGAAAACGCACGATCGAGTTTCAACTTTGACCAACTTCTCAGAATTGAAATTTGAGAATAGTTTTGAATGTCCCATTGGTAGACAAGCGTCCACACCAACTTTCATGACGTTCTGAGCATTTTTCTCCCCCTTTAAGCCCAAGTCTAGCGAAAACGCACGGTCGAGTTTCCAATTTGACCAACTTCTCGGAATTGAAAATTGAGCATATATTTTGATGTCCCGTTGGTAGACAAATGCGCACGCCAACTTTCGTGACGTTTCGAGCTATTTTCTCACGCTTTAAGCCTAAGTCTAGCGAAAATGCACGGTCGATTTTCAACTTTGACCAACTTCTCGGCATTTAAATTTGAGAATGGATTTGGATGTCCCGTTGGTAGACAAATGTGCACACCAACTTTCGTCACATTACGAGCGAAAATGCACGGTCGATTTTCCACTTTGACCAACTTCTCGGAATAGAAATTTGAGAATATATTTGGATGTCACATTGGTAGACGAGCGTCCACGCTAACTTTCATGACGTTCCGATCTATCTTCTCCCCCTTTAAGCCCAAGTCTAGCGAAAACGCACGGTCGAGTTTCAACTTTGACTCACTTCTCGGAATTGAAATTTGAGAATAGTTTTGGATGTCCCATTGGTAGACAAACGTCCACACCAACTTTCGTGACGTTCCGAGCTATTTTCACGCCCTTTAAGCCCAACTCTAGCGAAAACGTACGGTCGAGTTTCGAATCTGAACAACTTCTTGGAATTGAAAATTGAGAATAGATTTGGATGTCACATTGGTAGACGAGCGTCCACGCCAACATTCGTGACGTTCCGGGCTATTTTCACGCCCTTTAAGCCCAACTCTAGCGAAAACGCACGGTCGAGTTTCGAATCTGAACAACTTCTCGGAATTGAAAATTGAGCATAGATTTGGATGTCTCGTTGGTAGACAAATGTGCACGCCAGCTTTCGTGACGTTCCGAGCTATTTTCTCACCCTTTAAGCCTAAGTGTAGCGAAAATGCACGGTCGATTTTCAACTTTGACCAACTTCTCGGAATTGAAAATTGAGCATAGATTTGGATGTCCCGTTGGTAGACAAATGCGCACGCCAGCTTTCGTGACGTTCCGAGCTATTTTCTCACCCTTTAAGCCTAAGTGTAGCGAAAATGCACGGTCGATTTTCAACTTTGACCAACTTCTCGGAATTTAAATTTGCGAATAGATTTGGATGTCACATTGGTAGACGAGTGTCCACGCGCAAACTTTTGTGACGTTTCGAGCTATTTTCACACCCTTTAAGCCCAACTCTAGCGAAAATGCACGGTCGAGTTTCGAATCTGAACAACTTCTCGGAATTGAAAATTGAGCATAGATTTGGATGTCCCGTTGGTAGACAAATGCGCACACCAGCTTTCGTGACGTTCCAAGCTATTTTCTCACCCTTTAAGGCTAAGTGTTGCGAAAATGCACGGCCGATTTTCAACTTTGACCAACTTCTCAGAATTGAAATTTGTGAATAGATTTGGATGTCACATTGGTAGACGAGCGTCCACGCCAACGTTTGTGACGTTCCGAGCTAGTTTCACACCCTTTAAGCCCAACTCTAGCGAAAATGCACGGTCGAGTTTCGAATTTCAACAACTTCTCGGAATTGAAAATTGAGCATAGATTTGGATGTCCCGTTGGTAGACAAATGTGCACGCCAGCTTTCGTGACGTTCCAAGCTATTTTCTCACCCTTTAAGCCTAAGTCTAGCGAAAATGCACGGTCGATTTTCAACTTTGACCAACTTCTCGAAATATAAATTTGAGAATAGATTTGGATGTCACATTGGTAGACGAGCGTCCACGCCAACTTTTGTGACGTTCCGATCTATTTTCACACCCTTTAAGCCCAAGTCTAGCGAAAACGCACGGTCGAGTTTCGAATTTGACCAACTTCTCGGAATTAAAAATTGAGAATAGATTTCGCTGTCCCGTTGGTAGACAAATGCGCACGCCAACTTTTGTCACAATACGAGCTAATTTCACACCCTTTAAGCTCTAGTCTAGCGAAAATGCGACGGTCGATTTTCCACTTTGACCAACTTCTCGGAATATAAATTTGAGAATATATTTGGATGTCACATTGGTAGACGAGCGTCCACGCTAACTTTTGTGACGTTCCGATCTATCTTCTCCCGCTTTAAACCCAAGTCTAGCGAAAACGCACGATCGAGTTTCAACTCTGACCAACTTCTCGGAATTGAAATTTGAGAATAGTTTTGGATGTCCCATTGGTAGAGGAGTGTCCACACCAACTTTCGTGATGTTCCGAGCTATTTTCTCCCGCTTTAAGCCCAAGTCTAGCGAAAACGTACGGTCGAGTTTCGAATTTGACCAACTTCTCGAAATTGAAAATTGAGCATAGATTTGGATGTCCCGGTTGTAGACAAATACGCACGCCAACTTTCGTGACGTTCCGGGCTATTTTCTCAACCTTTAAGCCTAAGTGTAGTGAAAATGCACGGTCGATTTTCAACTTTGACCAACTTCTCGGAATTTAAATTTGCGAATAGATTTGGATGTCACATTGGTAGACGAGCGTCCACGCCAACTTTTGTGACGTTCTGAGCTATTTTCACACCCTTTCAGACCAAGTCTAGCGAAAACGCCCGGTCGAGTTTCGAATTTGACCAACTTCTCGGAATTAAAAATTGAGCATAGATTTGGATGTCCCGTTGGTAGACAAATACGCACGCCAACTTTTGTCACATTACGAGCTAATTTCACACCCTTTAAGCTCAAGTCTAGGTAAAATGCACGGTCGATTTTCAACTTTGATCAACTTCTCGGAATATAAATTTGAGAATAGATTTGGTTTTCACGTTGGTAGATGAGCGTCCACGCTAACTTTCGTGACGTTCCAATCTATCTTCTCCCCCTTTAAACCCAAGTCTAGCGAAAACGCACGATCGAGTTTCAACTTTGACCAACTTCTCGGAATTGAAATTTGAGAATAGTTTTGTATGTCCCATTGGTAGACAAGCGTCCACATCAACTTTCGTGACGTTCCGAGCTATTTTCTCCCCCTTTAAGCCCAACTCTAGCGAAAACGTACAGTCGAGTTTCGAATTTGACCAACTTCTCAGAATTGAAAATTGAGCATAGATTTGGATGTCCCGTTGGTAGACAAATGCGCACGCCAACTTTCGTGACGTTTCGAGCTATTTTTTCACCGTTTAAGCCCAAATCTAGCGAAAATGCACGGTCGATTTTCAACTTTGACCAACTTTTCGGAATATAAATTTGAGAATAGATTTGGATGTCCCATTGGTAGACGAGCATCCACGCCAACTTTCGTGACGTTCCGATCTATTTTCACACCCTTTAAGCCCAAGTCTAGCGAAAACGCACGGTCAAGTTTCGAATTTGACCAACTACTCAGAATTAAAAATTGAGCATAGATTTGGATGTCCCGTTGGTAGACAAATTCGCAGCCAACATTTGTCACATTACGAGCCAATTTCACACCCTTTAAGCTCAAGTCTAGCGAAAACGCAACGGTCGAGTTTCAAATTTGACCAACTTCTCGGAATTGAAAATTGAGCATAGATTTGGATGTCCCGTTGGTAGACAAATGCGCATGCCAACTTTCGTGACATTCCGAGCTATTTTCTCACCCTTTAAGCCCAAGTCTAGCGAAAATGCACGGTCGAGTTTTGAATTTTACCAACTTCTCGTAATCAAAAATTTAGAATAGATTTGGATGTTCCATTGGTAGACAAATGCGCACGCCAACTTTCGTCACATTACGAGCTAATTTCACAACCTTTAAGCTCAAGTTGAGCGAAAACGCACGGTCGAGTTTCAAATTTGACCAACTTCTCAGAATTTAAATTTGAGAATGGATTTGGATGTCACATTGGTAGACGAGCGTCCACGCCAACTTTCATAATGTTCCGAGTTATTTTCACACCCTTTAAGCCCAAGTCTAACGAAAACGCATGGTCGAGTTTCAACTTTGACTAACTTCTCGGAATTGAAATTTGAGAATAGTTTTGGATGTCCCATTGGTAGACAAGCGTCCACACCAACTTTCGTGACGTTCTGAGCTATTTTCTCCCCCTTTGATCCCAAGCCTAGCGAAAACGCACGGTCAAGTTTCGAATTTTACCAACTTCTCAGAATTAAAAATTGAGCATAGATTTGGATGTCCCGTTGGTAGACAAATGCGCACGCCAACGTTCGTGATGTTTTGAGCTAATTTCACACCCTTTAAGCTCAAGTCTAGGTAAAATGCATGGTCGATTTTCTACTTTGATCAACTTCTCGGAATATAAATTTGAGAATAGATTTGGTTTTCACGTTGGTAGATGAGTGTCCACGCTAACTTTCGTGACGTTCCGATCTATCTTCTCCCCCTTTAAACCCAAGTCTAGCGAAAACGCACAATCGAGTTTCAACTTTGACCAACTTCTCGGAATTGAAATTTGAGAATAGTTTTGTATGTCCCATTGGTAGACAAGCGTCCACACCAACTTTCGTGACGTTCCGAGCTATTTTCTCCCCCTTTAAGCCCAAGTCTAGCGAAAACGCACGGTCGAGTTTCGAATTTGACCAACTTCTCGGAATTGAAAATTGAGCATAGATTTGGATGTCTCGTTGGTAGACAAATGCGCACGCCAACTTTCGTGACGTTCCGAGCTATTTTCTCACCCTTTAAGCCTAAGTCTAGCGAAAACGCACGGTCGAGTTTCGAATTTGACCAACTTCTCGGAATTGAAAATTGAGCATAGATTTGGATGTCCCGTTGGTAGACAAATGCGCACGCCAACTTTTGTGACGTTCCGAGCTATTTTCTCATGCTTTAAGCCTAAGTCTAGCAAAAATGCACGGTCTATTTTCAAATTTGACCAACTTCTCCGAATTTAAATTTGAGAATGGATTTGGATGTCCCGTTGGTAGAAAAATGCGCACGCGAACTTTCGTGACGTTCCGGGCTATTTTGTCACGCTTTAAGCCTACGTCTAGCGAAAATGCACCGGTCTATTTTCAACTTTGACCAACTTCTCTGAATTTAAATTTGAGAATGGATTTGGATGTCCCATTAGTAGATAAGTTCACACGCCAACTTTCGTGACGTTCCGAGCTATTTTCTTCCCCTTTAAGCCCAACTCTAGAGAAATCGCACGATCGTGTTTCGGCTTTGACCTACTTCTCAGAAATGAAATTGAGAATAGATTTGGATGTCCCATTTCAAGACATGCTTGCACAACAACTTTTGTGACGTTACGAGCTAATTTTACACCCTTTAAGCTCAAGTTTAGCGAAAACGCACGGTGGCGTTTCTGCTTTGACCAACTTCTTGGAATTGAAATTTGAGAATAGATTTGGATGTCCCATTGGTAGACAAGTGCGCACGCCAACTTTCGTGACGTTCGAAGCTATTTTCTCGCCCTTTAAGCCCAAGTCTAGCGAAAACGCATGGTAAATTTTCAACTTTGACCAACTTCCCAGAATTGAAATTTGAGAATAGATTTTGATGTCCCATTGGTAGACAAGCGTCCATGCCAACTTTCGTGACGTTCCGAGCTATTTTCTCACCCTTTAAGCCTAAGTCTAGCGAAAACGCACGGTCGAGTTTCGAATTTGACCAACTTCTCCGAATTAAAAATTGAGCATAGATTTGGATGTCCCGTTGGTAGAAAAATGCGCACGCCAACTTTCGTGACATTCCGAGCTATTTTCTCACCCTTTAAGCCCAAGTGTAGCGAAAAAGCACGGTCGATTTTCAGCTTTCACCAACTTCTCAGAATATAAATTTGAGAATAGATTTGGATGTCACATTGGTAGACGAGCATCCACGCCAACTTTCGTGACATTCCGATCTATTTTCTCCCCCTTTAAGCCCAAGTCTAGCGAAAACGCACGATGGAGTTTCAACTTTGACCAACTTCTCGGAATTTAAATTTGAGAATGGTTTTGGTTGTCCCGTTGGTAGACGAGCATCCACGCCAACTTTCGTAACGTTCCGAGCTATTTTCACACCCTTTAAGCCCAAGTCTAGCGAAAACGCACGATTGAGTTTCAACTTTGATTAAATTCTTGGAATTGAAATTTGAGAATAGTTTTGGATGTCCCATTGGTAGACAAGCGTCCACACAAACTTTCGCGACGTTTCGAGCTATTTTCTCCCCCTTAAAACCCAAGTCTAGCGAAAACGCACGGTCTAGTTTCGAATTTGACCAACTTCTCGGAATTAAAAATTGAGCATAGATTTGGATGTCCCGCTGGTAGAAAAATGCGCACGCCAACTTTCGTGACGTTCCGAGCTATTTTCTCACCCTTTAAGCCTAATTCTAGTGAAAACGCACGGTCGAGTTTCGAATTTGACCAACTTCTCGGAATTAAAAATTGAGTATAGATTTGGATGTCCCGTTCGTAGACAAATGCGCACAGCCAACTTTCATGACATTCCGAGCTATTTTCTCACCCTTAAGCCCAAGTCTAGCGAAAATGCACGGTCGATTTTCAACTTTGACCAACTTCTCGAAATATAAATTTGAGAATAGATTTGGATGTCCCATTGGTAGATGAGCGTCCACGCCAACTTTCGTGACGTTCCGATCTATTTTCTCCCCCTTTAAGCCCAAGTATAGCGAAAACGCACGATCGAGTTTCAACTTTGACCAACTTCTCGAAATTGAAATTTGAGAATAGTTTTGGATGTCATATTGGTAGACAAGCGTCCACATCAACTTTCGTGATGTTCCGAGCTATTTTTTCCCCCTTTAATCCCAAGTTTAGCGAAAACGTACGGTCGAGTTTCCAATTTGATCAACTTCTCGGAATTGAAAATTGAGCATAGATTTGGATGTCCCGTTGGTAGAGAAATGCGCACGCCAACTTTCGTGACGTTCCGATCTATTTTCTGACCCTTTAAGCCTAAGTCTAGGGAAAACGCACGGTCGAGTTTCAAATTTGACCAACTTCTCGGAAATAAAAATTGAGCAAAGATTTGGATGTCCCGTTGGTAGAGAAATGCGCACACCAACTTTCGTGACATTCCGAGCTATTTTCTTACCCTTTAAGCCCAAGTCTAGCGAAAATGCACGTTCGATTTTCAACTTTGACCAACTTCTCGGAATATAAATTTGAGAATAGATTTGGATGTCACATTGGTAGACGAGCGTCCACACCAACTTTCGTGACGTTCCTAGCTATTTTCTCCCCCTTTAAGCCCAAGACTAGCGAAAACACATTGGTCGAGTTTCAAATTTGACCAACTTCTCGGAATTGAAAATTGAGCATAGATTTGGATGTCCCGTTGGTAGACAAATGCACACGCCAACTTTCATGACGTTCCGTGCTATTTTCTCACCCTTTAAGCCTAAGTGTAGCGAAAATGCACGGTCGATTTTCAACTTTGACCAACTTCTCAGAATTTAAATTTGCGAATAGATTTGCATGTCACATTGGTAGACGAGCCTCACGCCAACTTTCGTGACGTTCCGAGCTAATTTCACACCCTTTAAGCCCAAATCTAGGGAAAATGCACGATCGAGTATCGACTTTCACCAAATTCCTGGAATTGAAAATTGAGCATAGATTTGGATGTCCCGTTGGTAGACAAGTGCGCACGCCAACTTTCGTGACGTTCCGAGCTAATTTCACACCCTTTAAGCCCAAGTCTAGGGAAATCGCACGTTCAATTTTCAACTTTGACTAACTTCTCACAATTTAAATTTGAGAATAGATTTGGATGTCACATTTGTAGACATGTGCGCACTATAGCTTTCGTGATTTTACGTACTAATTTCACACATTTTAATCCCAAGTCTAGAGAAAACGCATGGTGGCGTTTCGACTTGAGACCAATTTCTTGGAATTGAAATTTGAGAATAGTTTTGGATCTCCATTTGGTAGACAAGCATCCAGACCAACTTTCGTAATGTTCCAAGCTATTTTCTCCTCTACCGAAACGTGTACGGTCGAGTTTCAATTTTCACCAACTTCTCGTAATTGAAGATTGAGCATTGTTTTGGATGTCCCATTTGTAGACAAGCATCCACACCACATTCGTTACGTTCCGGGCTATTTTCTCCCCCTTTAAGCCCATGTGTAGTGGAAAACGTACGGTCGAGTTACGACTTTCACCAACTTCTCGAATTGAAAATTGAGCATAGATTTGGATGTCCCATTTTTAGACATTCGCGCACAACAACTTTAGTCACATTACAAACTAATTTAACACCCTTTAAGCTCAAGTCTAGAGAAAACGCATGGTGGCATTTCGACTTTGACCAACTTCTCGTAATTGAAATATGATAATAGATTTGGATGTCCCGTTGGTAGACAAGTGCGCACGCCAACTTTCGTGACGTTGCGAGCTATTTTCCCCACCCTTTAAGCCCAAGTCTAGCGAAAATGCACGATCGAGTTTCAACTTTGACCAACTTCTCGGAATTGAAATTTGAGAATAGTCTTGGATGTCCCCATTGGTAGACAAGCGTCCACACCAACTTCGTGACATTCTGAGCTATTTTCTCCCCCTTTAAGCCCAAGTCTAGCGAAAACGCATGGTCGAGTTTTGAATTTGACCAACTTCTCGGAACTGAAATATGAGAATAGATTTGGATGTCCCCGTTGGTAGACAAGTGCGCACGCCAACTTTCGTGACGTTCCGACCTATTTTCCCACCCTTCAAGCCAAGTCTAGCGAAAACGCGACGGTCGAGTTTCAAAATTGACCAACTTCTCGGAATTGAAAATTGACCTAGATTTGGATGTCCCGTTGGTAGACAAATGCACACGCCAACTTTCGTGACGTTTTGAGCATTTTCTCATCCTTTAAGCCCCAAGTCTAGCGAAAATGCAAGGTCGATTTTCAACTTTGACCAACTTCTCGGAATATTAAATTTCAGAATAGATTTGGATGTCACCATTGGTAGATGAGCGTCCACACCAACTTTCGTGATCTTCCGAGCTATTTTCACACCCTTAATCCCAGCTTTAGCGAAAACATGTCACGATCGAATTTCAACTTTGACCAACTTCTCAGAATTTAAATTTGAGAATGGATTTGGATGTCCCGTTGGTAGATAAGTGCACACGCCAACTTTCATGACGTTCCGAGCTATTTTCTCACCCTTTAAGCCCAAGTCAAGCGAAAATGCAACGGTCGATTTTCAACTTTTGACCAACATCTCGGAATATAAATTTTGAGAATAGATTTGGATGTCACATTGGTAGACGAGCGTCCACGCCAACTTTCGTGACGTTTCGAGCTATTTTCACACCCTTTAAGCCCAACTTTAGCGAAAACGCACGATCGAGTTTCAACTTTGACCAACTTCTCGGAATTGAAATTTGAGAATAGTTTTGGATGTCCCATTGGTAGACAACCGTCCACACCAACTTTCGTGACGTTCCGAGCTATTTTCTCCCCCTTTAAGCCGAGGTCTAGCGAAAATGCACGGTCGATTTTCAACTTTGACCAACATCTCGGAATTAAAAATTGAGCATAGATTTGGATGTTCCCGTTGGTAGACAAATGCGCACGCCAACTTTCGTGACGTTCCGAGCTATTTTCTCACCCTTTAAGCCTAATTCTAGCGAAAACGGCACGGTCGAGTTTCGAATTTGACCAAACTTCTCAGAATTAAAAATTGAGCATAGATTTGGATGTCCCGTTGGAAGACAAATGCGCACGCCAACTTTCGTGACATTCCGAGCTATTTTCTCACCCTTTAAGCCTAATTCTAGCGAAAACGCACGGTCGAGTTTCGAATTTGACCAACTTCTTCAGAATTAAAAATTGAGCATAGATTTGGATGTCCCGTTGGTAGACAAATGCGCACGCCAACTTTCGTGACATTTCGAGCTACTTTCTCACCGTTTAAGCCTAAGTGTAGCGAAAATGCACGGTCCATTTTCAACTTTGACCAACTCTCGGAATTTAAATTTCGAATAGATTTGGATGTCACATTGGTAGACGAGCATCCACGCCAACTTTCGTGACGTTCCGAGCTATTTTCACACCCTTTAAGCCCAAGCCTAGCGAAAACGCATCGATCGAGTTTCAACTTTGACTAACTTCTCGGAATTGAAATTTGAGAATAGTTTTGGATGTCCCATTGGTAGACAAGCGTCCACACCAACTTTCGTGGACGTTCCGATCTATTTTCTACCCCCTTTAAACCCAAGTCTAGCTAAAACGCACGATTGAGTTTCAACTTCGACTAACTTCTCGGAATTGAAATTTGAGAATAGATTTGGATGTCACATTGGTAGACGAGCGTCCACGCGAACTTTCGTGACGTTCCGGGCTATTTTCACACCCTTTAAGGCAAATTCTAGCGAAAATGCACGATCGAGTTTCAACTTTGACCAACTTCTCGGAATTGAAATTTGGAATAGTTTTGGATGTCCCATTGGTAGACAAGCGTCCACGCCAACTCTCGTGACGTTTCCGAGCTATTTTCTCCCCCTTTAAGCCCAATGTCTAGCGAAAACGCACGGTCGAGTTTCAAATTCGACCAACTTCTCGGAATTGAAAATTGAGCATAGATTTGGATGTACTGTTGGTAGACAAATGCGCACGCCAACTTTCGTGACGTTCTGAGCTATCTTCACACCCTTTAAGCCCAAGTCTAGTCGAAAACGCGTCGATCGAGTTTCAACTTTGACCAACTTCTCGGAATTGAAATTTGGGATTATTTTTGGATGTCCCCATTGGTAGAGTGGGGTCCACACCAAACTGTCATGACGTTCCGAGCTATTTTCTCCCCCCTTTAAGCCCAAGTCTGGCGAAAAACGCAACGGTCCGAGTTTCAAATTCGACCAACTTCTCGGAATTGAAAATTGAGCATAGATTTGGATGTCCTGTTGTAGACAAATGCACACACCAACTTTCGTGACATTCCGAGCTATTTTTTCACCCTTTAAGCCCAAGTCTAGCGAAAATGCATAGTCGATTTTCAACTTTCACCAACTTCTCGTAATATAAATTTGAAAATAGATTTGGATGTCACCATTGGTAGACGAGCGTCCACGCCAACTTCGTGACGTTCTGAGCTATCTTCACACCCTTTAAGACCAAGTCTAGCGAAAACGCGACGATCGAGTTTCAACTTTGACCAACTTCTTGGAATTGAAATTCGAGAATAGTTTTGGATGTCCCATTGGTAGACAAGCGTCCACGCCAACTCTCGTGACATTCCGAGCTATTTTCTCCCCCTTTAAGCCCCAAGTCTAGTGAAAACGCTCTACGGTCGAGATTCGAATTTGACCAACTTCTTGGAATTGAAAATTGAGCATAGATTTGGATGTCCGTTTGGTAGACAAATGCGCACACCAACTTTCGTGACGTTCCGAGCTATTTTCTCACCCTTTAAGCCCAAGTCTAGTGAAAATGCGACGGTCGATTTTCAACTTTGACCAACTTCTCGGAATATAAATTTGAGTATAGATTTGGATGTCCCATTGGTAGACAAATGTGCACACCAACTTTCGTCACATTACGAGCTAATTTCACGCCCTTTGAGCTCAAGTCGAGTGAAAACGCACGGTCGACTTTCGAATTTGACCCAACTTCTCGGAATTGAAAATTGAGCATAGATTTGGATGTCCCGTTGGTAGACAAATGCGCACGCCAACTTCGTGACGTTCCGAGCTATTTTCTCACCCTTTAAGCACAAGTCTAGCCGAAAATGCACGGTCGATTTTCAACTTTGACCAACTTCTCGGAATATAAATTTGAGCATAGATTTGGATGTCCCGTTGGTAGATAAATGCGCACACGAACTTTCGTCACATTACGAGCTAATTTCACACCCTTTAAGCTCAAGTCGAGCGAAAAGCGTCACGGTCGAGTTTCGAATTTGACCAACTTCTCGGAATTTAAATTTGCGAATACATTTGGATGTCCCGTTGGTAGACAAGTGCGCACGCCAACTTTCGTGACGTTCCAAGATATTTTTCTTTCCCTTTAAGCCCAAGTCTAGCGAAAACGCACGGTAAATTTTCAACTTTGACCAACTTCCCGGAATTGAAATTTGAGAATAGATTTGGATGTCCCATTGGTAGACAAGCATCCACACCAACTTTCGTGACGTTCCGAGCTATTTTCTCCCCCTTTAAGCCCAAGTCTAGCGAAAATGCACGGTCGAGTTTTGAATTTGACCAACTTCTTGGAATTGAAAATTGAGCATAGATTTGGATGTCCCGTTGGTAGACAAAAGTGCACGCCAACTTTCGTGACGTTCCGAGCTATTTTCTCGCCTTTTAAGCCCATGTCTAGCGAAAACGCACGGTCGATTTTCAACTTTGACCAACTTCTCAGAATTCAAATTTGAGAATGGATTTGGATGTCCCATAAGTAGACAAATGCGCATGCCAACTTTCGTGACGTTCCGAGCTATTTTCTCGCCTTAAAAGCCCAAGTCTAGCGAAAACGTACGGTCGATTTTCAACTTTGACCAACTTCTCGGAATTTAAATTGAGAATAGATTTGGATGTCCCATTTGTAGACATGCGCGCACCGCAACTTTCATGACATTACGAGCTAATTTCACATCCTTTAAGCTCAATTCTAGCAAAAACCCACGATCGAGTTTCAACTTTGAACAACTTCTCGGAATTGAAATTTGAGAATAGTTTTGAATGTCCCATTGGTAGACAAGCGTCCACACCAACTTTCATGACGTTCCGAGCTTTTTTCTCCCCCTTTAAGCCCAAGTCTAGCGAAAACGCACGGTCGAGTTTCCAATTTGACCAACTTCTCGGAATTGAAAATTGAGCATATATTTTGATGTCCCGTTGGTAGACAAATGCGCACGCCAACTTTCGTGACGTTTCGAGCTATTTTCTCACACTTTAAGCCTAAGTCTAGCGAAAATGCACGGTCGATTTTCAACTTTGACCAACTTCTCGGAATTTAAATTTGAGATTGGATTTGGATGTCCCGTTGGTAGACAAATGTGCACACCAACTTTCGTCACATTACGAGCTAATTTCACACCCTTTAAGCTCTAGTCTAGCGAAAATGCACGGTCGATTTTCCACTTTGACCAACTTCTCGGAATATAAATTTGAGAATATATTTGGATGTCACATTGGTAGACGAGCATCCACGCTAACTTTCATGACGTTCCGATCTATCTTCTCCCCCTTTAAGCCCAAATCTAGCGAAAACGCACGGTCGAGTTTCAACTTTGACTAACTTCTCGGAATTGAAATTTGAGAATAGTTTTGGATGTCCCATTGGTAGACAAACGTCCACACCAACTTTCGTGACGTTCCGAGCTATTTTCACGCCCTTTAAGCCCAACTCTAGCGAAAACGCACGGTCGAGTTTCGAATCTGAACAACTTCTCGGAATTGAAAATTGAGAATAGATTTGGATGTCACATTGGTAGACGAGCGTCCACGCCAACTTTCGTGACGTTCCGAGCTATTTTCACGCCCTTTAAGCCCAACTCTAGCAAAAACGCACGGTCGAGTTTCAAATCTGAACAACTTCTCAGAATTGAAAATTGAGCATAGATTTGGATGTCCCGTTGGTACACAAATGTGCACGCCAGCTTTCGTGACGTTCCGAGCTATTTTCTCACCCTTTAAGCCTAAGTGTAGCGAAAATGCACGGTCGATTTTCAACTTTGACCAACTTCTCGGAATTGAAAATTGAGCATAGATTTGGATGTCCCGTTGGTAGACAAATGCGCACGCCAGCTTTCGTGACGTTCCGAGCTATTTTCTCACCCTTTAAGCCTAAGTGTAGCGAAAATGCACGGTCGATTTTCAACTTTGACCAACTTCTCGGAATTTAAATTTGCGAATAGATTTGGATGTCACATTGGTAGACGAGCGTCCACGCCAACTTTTGTGACGTTTGCCCAACTCTAGCGAAAATGCACGGTCGAGTTTCGAATCTGAACAACTTCTCGGAATTGAAAATTGAGCATAGATTTGGATGTCCCGTTGGTAGACAAATGCGCACACCAGCTTTCGTGACGTTCCAAGCTATTTTCTCACCCTTTAAGGCTAAGTGTTGCGAAAATGCACGGCCGATTTTCAACTTTGACCAACTTCTCAGAATTGAAATTTGTGAATAGATTTGGATGTCACATTGGTAGACGAGCGTCCACGCCAACGTTTGTGACGTTCCGAGCTAGTTTCACACCCTTTAAGCCCAACTCTACCGAAAACGCACGGTCGAGTTTCGAATTTCAACAACTTCTCGGAACTGAAAATTGAGCATAGATTTGGATGTCCCGTTGGTAGACAAATGCGCACGCCAGCTTTCGTGACGTTCCAAGCTATTTTCTCACCCTTTAAGCCTAAGTCTAGCGAAAATGCACGGTCGATTTTCAACTTTGACCAACTTCTCGAAATATAAATTTGAGAATAGATTTGGATGTCACATTGGTAGACGAGCGTCCACGCCAACTTTCGTGACGTTCCGATCTATTTTCACACCCTTTAAGCCCAAGTCTAGCGAAAACGCACGGTCGAGTTTCGAATTTGACCAACTTCTCGGAATTAAAAATTGAGCATAGATTTCGCTGTCCCGTTGGTAGGCAAATGCGCACGCCAACTTTTGTCACAATACGAGCTAATTTCACACCCTTTAAGCTCTAGTCTAGCGAAAATGCACGGTCGATTTTCCACTTTGACCAACTTCTCGGAATATAAATTTGAGAATATATTTGGATGTCACATTGGTAGATTTTCCACGCTAACTTTTGTGACGTTCCGATCTATCTTCTCCCGCTTTAAACCCAAGTCTAGCGAAAACGCGACGATCGAGTTTCAACTCTGACCAACTTCTCGGAATTGAAATTTGAGAATAGTTTTGGATGTCCCATTGGTAGACGAGTGTCCACACCAACTTTCGTGATGTTCCGAGCTATTTTCTCCCGCTTTAAGCCAAGTCTAGCGAAAACTTACGGTCGAGTTTCGAATTTGACCAACTTCTCGAAATTCAAAATTGAGCATAGATTTGGATGTCCCGTTGGTAGACAAATACGCACGCCAACTTTCGTGACGTTCCGGGCTATTTTCTCAACCTTTAAGCCTAAGTGTAGTGAAAATGCACGGTCGATTTTCAACTTTGACCAACTTCTCGGAATTTAAATTTGCGAATAGATTTGGATGTCACATTGGTAGACGAGCGTCCACGCGAACTTTTGTGACGTTCTGAGCTATTTTCACACCCTTTCAGACCAGTCTAGCGAAAACGCATGGTCGAGTTTCGAATTTGACCAACTTCTCGGAATTAAAAATTGAGCATAGATTTGGATGTCCCGTTGGTAGACAAATACGCACGCCAACTTTTGTCACATTACGAGCTAATTTCACACCCTTTAAGCTCAAGTCTAGGTAAAATGCATGGTCGATTTTCAACTTTGATCAACTTCTCGAAATATAAATTTGAGAATAGATTTGGTTTTCACGTGGTAGATGAGCGTCCACGCTAACTTTCGTGACGTTCCGATCTATCTTCTCCCCCTTTAAACCCAAGTCTAGCGAAAACGCACGATCGAGTTTCAACTTTGACCAACTTCTCGGAATTGAAATTTGAGAATAGTTTTGTATGTCCCATTGGTAGACAAGCATCCACATCAAATTTCGTGACGTTCCGAGCTATTTTCTCCCCCTTTAAGCCCAAGTCTAGCGAAAACGTACAGTCGAGTTTCGAATTTGACCAACTTCTCAGAATTGAAAATTGAGCATAGATTTGGATGTCCCGTTGGTAGACAAATGCGCACGCCAACTTTCGTGACGTTTCGAGCTATTTTTTCACCGTTTAAGCCCAAATCTAGAGAAAATGCACGGTCGATTTTCAACTTTGACCAACTTTTCGGAATATAAATTTGAGAATAGATTTGGATGTCCCATTGGTAGACGAGCATCCACGCCAACTTTCGTGACGTTCCGATCTATTTTCACACCCTTTAAGCCCAAGTCTAGCGAAAACGCACGGTCAAGTTTCGAATTTGACCAACTTCTCGGAATTAAAAATTGAGCATAGATTTGGATGTCCCGTTGGTAGACAAATTCGCAGCCAACATTTGTCACATTACGAGCCAATTTCACACCCTTTAAGCTCAAGTCTAGCGAAAACGCACGGTCGAGTTTCAAATTTGACCAACTTCTTGGAATTGAAAATTGAGCATAGATTTGGATGTCCCGTTGGTAGACAAATGCGCATGCCAACTTTCGTGACATTCCGAGCTATTTTCTCACCCTTTAAGCCCAAGTCTAGCGAAAATGCACGGTCGAGTTTTGAATTTTACCAACTTCTCGTAATCAAAAATTTAGAATAGATTTGGATGTTCCATTGGTAGACAAATGCGCACGCCAACTTTCGTCACATTACGAGCTAATTTCACAACCTTTAAGCTCAAGTTGAGCGAAAACGCACGGTCGAGTTTCAAATTTGACCAACTTCTCAGAATTTAAATTTGAGAATGGATTTGGATGTCACATTGGTAGACGAGCGTCCACGCCAACATTCATAATGTTCCGAGCTATTTTCAGACCCTTTAAGCCCAAGTCTAACGAAAACGCATGGTCGAGTTTCAACTTTGACTAACTTCTCCGAATTGAAATTTGAGAATAGTTTTGGATGTCCCATTGGTAGACAAGCGTCCACACCAACTTTCGTGACGTTCTGAGCTATTTTCTCCCCCTTTGAGCCCAAGCCTAGCGAAAACGCACGGTCAAGTTTCGAATTTTACCAACTTCTCAGAATTAAAAATTGAGCATAGATTTGGATGTCCCGTTGGTAGACAAATGCGCACGCCAACGTTCGTGATGTTTTGAGCTAATTTCACACCCTTTAAGCTCAAGTCTAGGTAAAATGCACGGTCGATTTTCAACTTTGATCAACTTCTCGGAATATAAATTTGAGAATAGATTTGGTTTTCACGTTGGTAGATGAGTGTCCACGCTAACTTTCGTGACGTTCCGATCTATCCTCTCCCCCTTTAAACCCAAGTCTAGCGAAAACGCACAATCGAGTTTCAACTTTGACCAACTTCTCGGAATTGAAATTTGAGAATAGTTTTGTATGTCCATTGGTAGACAAGCATCCACACCAACTTTCGTGACGTTCCGAGCTATTTTCTCCCCCTTTAAGCCCAAGTCCTAGCGAAAACGCACGGTCGAGTTTCGAATTTGACCAACTTCTCGGAATTGAAAATTGAGCATAGATTTGGATGTCTCGTTGGTAGACAAAATGCGCACGCCAACTTTCGTGACATTCGAGCTATTTTCTCACCCTTTAAGCCTAAGTCTAGCGAAAAGGCACGGTCGAGTTTCGAATTTGACCAACTTCTCGGAATTGAAAATTGAGCATAGATTTGGATGTCCCGTTGGTAGACAAATGCGCATGCCAACTTTTGTGACATTCCGAGCTATTTTCTCATGCTTTAAGCCTAAGTCTAGCAAAAATGCACGGTCTATTTTCAAATTTGACCAACTTCTCCGAATTTAAATTTGAGAATGGATTTGGATGTCCCGTGGTAGAAAAATGCGCACGCGAACTTTCGTGACGTTCCGGGCTATTTTCTCACGCTTTAAGCCTACGTCTAGCGAAAATGCACGGTCTATTTTAAACTTTGACCAACTTCTCTGAATTTAAATTTGAGAATGGATTTGGATGTCCCGTTGGTAGATAAGTTCACACGCCAACTTTCGTGACGTTCCGAGCTATTTTCTTCCCCTTTAAGCCCAACTCTAGAGAAATCGCACGATCGTGTTTCGGCTTTGACCTACTTCTCAGAAATGAAATTGAGAATAGATTTGGATGTCCCATTTCAAGACATGCGTGTACAACAACTTTTGTGACGTTACGAGCTAATTTTACACCCTTTAAGATCAAGTTTAGCGAAAAACGCACGGTGGCGTTTATGCTTTGACCAACTTCTTGGAATTGAAATTTGAGAATAGATTTGGATGTCCCATTGGTAGACAAGTGCGCACGCCAACTTTCGTGACGTTCCAAGCTATTTTCTCGCCCTTTAAGCCCAAGTCTAGCGAAAACGCATGGTAAATTTTCAACTTTGACCAACTTCCCAGAATTGAAATTTGAGAATAGATTTTGATGTCCCATTGGTAGACAAGCGTCCATGCCAACTTTCGTGACGTTCCGAGCTATTTTCTCACCCTTTAAGCCTAAGTCTAGCGAAAACGCACGGTCGAGTTTCGAATTTGACCAACTTCTCCGAATTAAAAATTGAGCATAGATTTGGATGTCCCGTTGGTAGACAAATGCGCACGCCAACTTTCGTGACATTCCGAGCTATTTTCTCACCCTTTAAGCCCAAGTGTAGCGAAAAAGCACGGTCGATTTTCAGCTTTCACGAACTTCTCAGAATATAAATTTGAGAATAGATTTGGATGTCACATTGGTAGACGAGCATCCACGCCAACTTTCGTGACATTCCGATCTATTTTCTCCCCCTTTAAGCCCAAGTCTAGCGAAAACGCACGATGGAGTTTCAACTTTGACCAACTTCTCGGAATTTAAATTTGAGAATGGATTTGGTTGTCCCGTTGGTAGACGAGCATCCACGCCAACTTTCGTAACGTTCCGAGCTATTTTCACACCCTTTAAGCCCAAGTGTAGCGAAAACGCACGATTGAGTTTCAACTTTGATTAAATTCTTGGAATTGAAATTTGAGAATAGTTTTGGATGTCCCATTGGTAGACAAGCGTCCACAAACTTTCGCGACGTTTCGAGCTATTTTCTCCCCCTTAAAACCCAAGTCTAGCGAAAACGCACGGTCTAGTTTCGAATTTGACCAACTTCTCGGAATTCAAAATTGAGCATAGATTTGGATGTCCCGCTGGTAGAAAAATGCGCACGCCAACTTTCGTGACGTTCCGAGCTATTTTCTCACCCTTTAAGACTAAGTCTAGCGAAAACGCACGGTCGAGTTTCGAATTTGACCAACTTCTCGGAATTAAAAATTGAGCATAGATTTGGATGTCCCGTTCGTAGACAAATGCGCACGCCAACTTTCATGACATTCCGAGCTATTTTCTCACCCTTTAAGCCCAAGTCTAGCGAAAATGCACGGTCGACTTTCAACTTTGACCAACTTCTCGAATATAAATTTGAGAATAGATTTGGATGTCCCATTGGTAGACGAGCGTCCACGCCAACTTTCGTGACGTTCCGATCTATTTTCTCCCCCTTTAAGCCCAAGTCTAGCGAAAACGCATGGTCGAGTTTCGAATTTGACTTACTTCTCGGAATTAAAAACTGAGCATAGATTTGGATGTCCCGTTGGTAGACAAATGCGCACGCCAACTTTCGTGACATTCCGAGCTACTTTCTCACCGTTTAAGCCTAAGTGTAGCGAAAATGCACGGTCCATTTTCAACTTTGACCAACTTCTCGGAATTTAAATTTCGAATAGATTTGGATGTCACATTGGTAGAGGAGCATCCACGCCAACTTTCGTGACGTTCCGAGCTATTTTCACACCCTTTAAGCCCAAGCCTAGCGAAAACGCACGATCGAGTTTCAACTTTGACTAACTTCTCGGAATTGAAATTTGAGAATAGTTTTGGATGTCCCATTGGTAGACAAGCGTCCACACCAACTTTCGTGACGTTCCGATCTATTTTCTCCCCCTTTAAACCCAAGTCTAGCGAAAACGCACGATTGAGTTTCAACTTCGACTAACTTCTCGGAATTGAAATTTGAGAATAGATTTGGATGTCACATTGGTAGACGAGCGTCCACGCGAACTTTCGTGACGTTCCGAGCTATTTTCTCACCCTTTAAGGCCAATTCTAGCGAAAATGCACGATCGAGTTTCAAATTTGACCAACTTCTCGGAATTGAAATTTGGGAATAGTTTTGGATGTCCCATTGGTAGACAAGCATCCACACCAACTTTCGTGACGTTCCGAGCTATTTTCTCCCCCTTTAAGCCCAAGTCTAGCGAAAACGCACGTCGAGTTTCAAATTTGACCAACTTCTCGGAATTGAAAATTGAGCATAGATTTGGATGTCCCGTTGGTAGACAAATGCGCACGCCAACTTTCGTGACGTTCTGAGCTATCTTCACACCCTTTAAGCCCAAGTCTAGCGAAAACGCATGATCGAGTTTCAACTTTGACTAACTTCTCAGAATTGAAATTCGAGAATAGTTTTGGATGTCCCATTGGTAGACAAGCGTCCACGCCAACTCTCGTGACGTTCCGAGCTATTTTCTCCCCCCTTTAAGCCCAATTCTAGCGAAAACGCACAGTCGAGTTTCGAATTTGACCAACTTCTCGGAATATAAATTTGAGCATAGATTTGGATGTCCCGTTGGTAGACAAATGCGCACGCCAACTTTCGTTACGTTCCGACCTATTTTGTCACCCTTTAAGCCTAAGTGTAGCGAAAATGCACAGTTGATTTTCAACTTCTAGCAACTTCTCGGAATTTAAATTTGTGAATAGATTTGGATGTCACATTGGTAGACAAGCGTCCACGCCAACGTTCGTGATGTTCTGAGCTATTTTCACGCCCTTTAAGTCCAAGTCTAGCGAAAACGCACGATCGAGTTTCAACTTTGACTAACTTCTCGGAATTTAAATTTGAGAAGAGTTTTGGATGTCCCATTGGTAGACAAGCGTCCACACCAACTCTCGTGACGTTCCAAGCTAGTTTCTCGCTCTTTAAGCCCAAGTCTAGCAAAAACGCACGGTCGAGTTTCAAATTTGACCAACTTCTTGGAATTGAAAATTGAGCATAGATTTGGATGTCCCGTTGGTCGACAAATGCGCACGCCAACTTTCGTGACGTTCTGAGCTATTTTCTCACCCTTTAAGCCCAAGTCTAGGGAAAATGCATGGTCGATTTTCAACTTTGACCAACTTCTCGGAATATAAATTTGAGCATAGATTTGGATGTCCCGTTGGTAGACAAATGTGCACACCAACTTTCATCACATTACGAGCTAATTTCACACCCTTTAAGCTCAAGTCGAGCGAAAACGCACAGTCGAGCTTCGAATCTGACCAACTTCTCGGAATTGAAAATTGAGCATAGATTTGGATGTCCCGTTGGTAGACAAAGGCACACGCCAACTTTCGTGACGTTCCGAGCTATTTTCAACTTTGACCAACTTCTCCGAATTTAAATTTGCGAATACATTTGGATGTCCCGTTGGTAGACAAGTGTGCACGCCAACTTTCGTGACGTTCCAAGATATTTTCTCGCCCTTTAAGCCCAAGTCTAGCGAAAACGCACGGTAAATTTTCAACTTTGACCAACTTCCCGGAATTGAAATTTCAGAATAGATTTGGATGTCCCATTGGTAGACAAGCGTCCACACCAACTTTCGTGACGTTCCAAGCTATTTTCTCCCCCTTTAAGCCCAAGTCTAACGAAAACGCACGGTCGAGTTTTGAATTTGACCAACTTCTTGGAATTGAAAATTGAGCATAGATTTGGATGTCCCGTTGGTAGACAAAAGTGCATGCCAACTTTCGTGACGTTCCGAGCTATTTTCTCGCCTTTTAAGCCCAAGTCTAGCGAAAACGTACGGTCGATTTTCAACTTTGACCAACTTCTCGGAATTCAAATTTGAGAATGGATTTGGATGTCCCGTTAGTAGACAAATGCGCACGCCAACTTTCGTGACGTTCCGAGCTATTTTCTTGCCTTTTAAGCCCAAGTCTAGCGAAAACGCACGGTCGATTTTCAATTTTGACCAACTTCTCGGAATTTAAATTGAGAATAGATTTGGATGTCCCATTTGTAGACATGCGCGCACAGCAACTTTCATGACATTACGAGCTAATTTCACATCCTTTAAGCTCAATTCTAGCAAAAACGCACGATCGAGTTTCAACTTTGACCAACTTCTTGGAATTGAAATTTGAGAATAGTTTTGAATGTCCATTGGTAGACAAGCGTCCACACCAACTTTCATGACGTTCCGAGCTATTTTCTCCCCCTTTAAGCCCAAGTCTAGCGAAAACGCACGTTCGAGTTTCCAATTTGACCAACTTCTCGGATTTGAAAATTGAGCATATATTTGGATGTCCCGTGGTAGAGAAATGCGCACGCCAACTTTCGTGACGTTCCGAGCTATTTTTCTCACGCTTTAAGCCTAAGTCTAGCGAAAATGCACGGTCGATTTTCAACTTTGACCAACTTCTCGGAATTTAAATTTGAGAATGGATTTGGATGTCCCGTTGGTAGATAAGTGCACACGCCAACTTTCGTGACGTTCCGATCTATTTTCTCCACCTTTAAGCCCAAGTCTAGCGAAAACGCACGATCGAGTTTCAACTTTGACTAACTTCTTGGAATTGAAATTTGAGAATATTTTTGGATGTCCCATTGGTAGACAAACGTCCACACCAACTTTCCTGACGTTCCGAGTTATTTTCACACCCTTTAAGCCCAACTCTAGCGAAAACGCACGGTCGAGTTTCGAATCTGAACAACTTCTCGGAAATTAAAATTGAGCATAGATTTGGATGTCCCGTTGGTAGACAAATGCGCACGCCAACTTTTGTGACGTTCCGAGTTATTTTCTCACCCTTTAAGCACAAGTCTAGCGAAAATGCACGGTCGATTTTCAACTTTGACCAACTTCTCGGAATATAAATTTGAGCATAGATTTGGATGTCCCGTTGGTAGACAAATGTGCACACCAACTTTCGTCACATTACGAGCTAATTTCACACCCTTTAAGCTCAAGTCGAGCGAAAAACGCACGGTCGAGTTTCGAATTTGACCAACATCTCGGAATTGAAAATTGAGCATAGATTTGGATGTCCCGTTGGTAGACAAATGCGCACGCCAACTTTCGTGACGTTCCGAGCTATTTTCTCACCCTTTAAGCACAAGTCTAGCGAAAATGCACGGTCGATTTTCAACTTTGACCAACTTCTCGGAATATAAATTTGAGCATAGATTTGGATGTCCCGTTGGTAGACAAATGTGCACACCAACTTTCGTCACATTACGAGCTAATTTCACACCCTTTAAGCTCAAGTCGAGCGAAAACGCACGGTCGAGTTTCGAATTTGACCAACTTCTCGGAATTCAAATTTGAGAATGGATTTGGATGTCCCGTTAGTAGACAAATGCGCACGCCAACTTTCGTGACGTTCCGAGCTATTTTCTCGCCTTTTAAGCCCAAGTCTAGCGAAAACGCACGGTCGATTTTCAATTTTGACCAACTTCTCGGAATTTAAATTGAGAATAGATTTGGATGTCCCATTTGTAGACATGCGCGCACAGCAACTTTCATGACATTACGAGCTAATTTCACATCCTTTAAGCTCAATTCTAGCAAAAACGCACGATCGAGTTTCAACTTTGACCAACTTCTTGGAATTGAAATTTGAGAATAGTTTTGAATGTCCCATTGGTAGACAAGCGTCCACACCAACTTTCATGACGTTCCGAGCTATTTTCTCCCCCTTTAAGCCCAAGTCTAGCGAAAACGCACGTTCGAGTTTCCAATTTGACCAACTTCTCGGATTTGAAAATTGAGCATATATTTGGATGTCCCGTCGGTAGACAAATGCGCACGCCAACTTTCGTGACGTTCCGAGCTATTTTCTCACGCTTTAAGCCTAAGTCTAGCGAAAATGCCACGGTCAATTTTCAACTTTGACCAACTTCTCGGAATTTAAATTTGAGAATGGATTTGGATGTCCCGTTGGTAGATAAGTGCACACGCCAAGGTTCGTGACGTTCCGATCTATTTTCTCCACCTTTAAGCCCAAGTCTAGCGAAAACGCACGATCGAGTTTCAACTTTGACTAACTTCTCGGAATTGAAATTTGAGAATAGTTTTGGATGTCCCATTGGTAGACAAGCGTCCACACCAACTTTCGTGACGTTTCGAGCTATTTTTCCCCCTTTAAGCCCAACTCTAGCGAAAACGCACGGTCGAGTTTCGAATTTGACCAACTTCTTGGAATTTAAAATTGAGCATAGATTTGGATGTCCCATTGGTAGACAAGCGTCCACGCCAACTCTCGTGACGTTCCGAGCTATTTTCTCCCCCTTTAAGCCCAAGTCTAGTGAAAACGTACGGTCGAGTTTCAACTTTAACTAACTTCTCGGAATTGAAATTTGAGAATAGTTTTAGATGTCCCATTGGTAGACAAACGTCCACACCAACTTTCGTGACGTTCCGAGCTATTTTCACGCCCTTTAAGCCCAACTCCTAGCGAAAACGCACGGTCGAGTTTCGAATCTGAACAACTTCTCGGAATTGAAAATTGAGAATAGATTTGGATGTCACATTGGTAGGCGAGCGTCCACGCCAACTTTCGTGACGTTCCGAGCTATTTTCACGCCCTTTAAGCCCAACTCTAGCGAAAACGCACGGTCGAGTTTCGAATCTGAACAACTTCTCGGAATTGAAAATTGAGCATAGATTTGGATGTCCCGTTGGTAGACAAACGTGCATGCTAGCTTTCGTGACGTTCCGAGCTATTTTCTCACCCTTTAAGCCTAATTGCAGCGAAAATGCACGGTCGATTTTCAACTTTGACCAACTTCTCGGAATTGAAAATTGAGCACAGATTTGGATGTCCCGTTGGTAGACAAATGCGCACGCCAGCTTTCGTGACGTTCCGAGCTATTTTCTCACCCTTTAAGCCTAAGTGTAGCGAAAATGCACGGTCGATTTTCAACTTTGACCAACTTCTCGGAATTTAAATTTGTGAATAGATTTGGATGTCACATTGGTAGACGAGCGTCCACGCCAACTTTTGTGACGTTCCGAGCTAGTTTCACACCCTTTAAGCCCAACTCTAGCGAAAATGCACGGTCGAGTTTCGAATCTGAACAACTTCTCGGAATTGAAAATTGAGCATAGATTTGGATGTCCCGTTGGTAGACAAATGCGCACACCAGCTTTCGTGACGTTCCAAGCTATTTTCTCACCCTTTAAGCCTAAGTGTTGCGAAAATGCACGGCCGATTTTCAACTTTGACCAACTTCTCTGAATTAAATTTGTGAATAGATTTGGATGTCACATTGGTAGACGAGCGTCCACGCCAACTTTTGTGACGTTCCGAGCTAGTTTCACACCCTTTAAGCCCAACTCTAGCGAAAACGCACGGTCGAGTTTCGAATTTGAACAACTTCTCGGAATTGAAAATTGAGCATAGATTTGGATGTCCCGTTGGTAGACAAATGCGCACGCCAGCTTTCGTGACGTTCCAAGCTATTTTCTCACCCTTTAAGCCTAAGTCTAGCAAAAATGCACGGTCGATTTTCAACTTTGACCAACTTCTCGAAATATAAATTTGAGAATAGATTTGGATGTCACATTGGTAGACGAGCGTCCACGCCAACTTTCGTGACGTTCCGATCTATTTTCACACCCTTTAAGCCCAAGTCTAGCGAAAACGCACGGTCGAGTTTCGAATTTGACCAACTTCTCGGAATTGAAAATTGAGGATAGATTTGGATGTCCCGTTGGTAGACAAATGCGCACGCCAACTTTTGTGACGTTCCGAGCTATTTTCTCATGCTTTAAGCCTAAGTCTAGCAAAAATGCACGGTCTATTTTCAAATTTGACCAACTTCTCCGAATTTAAATTTGAGAATGGATTTGGATGTCCCGTTGGTAGAAAAATGCGCACGCGAACTTTCGTGACGTTCCGGGCTATTTTCTCACGCTTTAAGCCTACGTCTAGCGAAAATGCACGGTCTATTTTCAAGTTTGACCAACTTCTCTGAATTTAAATTTGAGAATGGATTTGGATGTCCCGTTGGTAGATAAGTTCACACGCCAACTTTCGTGACGTTCCGAGCTATTTTCTTCCCCTTTAAGCCCAACTCTAGAGAAATCGCACGATCGTGTTTCGGCTTTGAACTACTTCTCAGAAATGAAATTGAGAATAGATTTGGATGTCCCATTTCAAGACATGCGTGCACAACATTTTTTGTGACGTTACGAGCTAATTTTACACCCTTTAAGCTCAAGTTTAGCGAAAACGCACGGTGGCGTTTCTGCTTTGACCAACTTCTTGAAATTGAAATTTGAGAATAGATTTGGATGTAGCATTGGTAGACAAGTGCGCACGCCAACTTTCGTGACGTTCCAAGCTATTTTCTCGCCCTTTAAGCCCAAGTCTAGCGAAAACGCATGGTAAATTTTCAACTTTGACCAACTTCCCAGAATTGAAATTTGAGAATAGATTTTGATGTCCCATTGGTAGACAAGCGTCCATGCCAACTTTCGTGACGTTCCGAGCTATTTTCTCACCCTTTAAGCCTAAGTCTAGCGAAAACGCACGGTCGAGTTTCGAATTTGACCAACTTCTCCGAATTAAAAATTGAGCATAGATTTGGATGTCCCGTTGGTAGAAAAATGCGCACGCCAACTTTCGTGACATTCCGAGCTATTTTCTCACCCTTTAAGCCCAAGTCTAGCGAAAATGCACGGTCGATTTTCAACCTTGACCAACTTCTCGGAATATAAATTTGAGAATAGATTTGGATGTCACATTGGTAGACGAGCGTCCACACCAACTTTCGTGACTTTCCGATCTATTTTCTCCCCCTTTAAGCCCAAACACGATCGAGTTTCAACTTTGACCAACTTCTCGGAATTGAAATTTGAGAATAGTTTTGGATGTCATATTGGTAGACAAGCGTCCACATCAACTTTCGTGACGTTCCGAGCTATTTTTTCCCCCTTTAATCCCAAGTTTAGCGAAAACGTACGGTCGAGTTTCCAAGTTGATCAACTTCTCGGAATTGAAAATTGAGCATAGATTTGGATGTCCCGTTGGTAGAGAAATGCGCACGCCAACTTTCGTGACGTTCCGATCTATTTTCTGACCCTTTAAGCCTAAGTCTAGGGAAAACGCACGGTCGAGTTTCAAATTTGACCAACTTCTCGGAAATAAAAATTGAGCAAAGATTTGGATGTCCCGTTGGTAGAGAAATGCGCACACCAACTTTCGTGACATTCCGAGCTATTTTCTTACCCTTTAAGCCCAAGTCTAGCGAAAATGCACGTTCGATTTTCAACTTTGACCAACTTCTCGGAATATAAATTTGAGAATAGATTTGGATGTCACATTGGTAGACGAGTGTCCACACCAACTTTCGTGACGTTCCTAGCTATTTTCTCCCCCTTTAAGCCCAAGACTAGCGAAAACACACGGTCGAGTTTCAAATTTGACCAACTTCTCGGAATTGAAAATTGAGCATAGATTTGGATGTCCCGTTGGTAGACAAATGCACACGCCAAGTTTCATGACGTTCCGAGCTATTTTCTCACCCTTTAAGCCTAAGTGTAGCGAAAATGCACGGTCGATTTTCAACTTTGACCAACTTCTCAGAATTTAAATTTGCGAATAGATTTGCATGTCACATTGGTAGACGAGCCTCCACGCCAACTTTCGTGACGTTCCGAGCTAATTTCACACCCTTTAAGCCCAAATCTAGGGAAAATGCACGATCGAGTATCGACTTTCACCAAATTCCTGGAATTGAAAATTGAGCATAGATTTGGATGTCCCGTTGGTAGACAAGTGCGCACGCCAACTTTCATGACGTTCCGAGCTAATTTCACACCGTTTAAGCCCAAGTCTAGGGAAATCGCACGTTCAATTTTCAACTTTGACTAACTTCTCACAATTTAAATTTGAGAATAGATTTGGATGTCACATTTGTAGACATGTGCGCACTATAGCTTTCGTGATTTTACGTCAACTTTCGTGACGTTGCGAGATATTTTCCCACCCTTTAAGCCCAAGTCTAGCGAAAATGCACGATCGAGTTTCAACTTTGACCAACTTCTCGGAATTGAAATTTGAGAATAGTCTTGGATGTCCCATTGGTAGACAAGCGTCCACACCAACTTCGTGACATTCCGAGCTATTTTCTCCCCCTTTAAGCCCAAGTCTAGCGAAAACGCATGGTCGAGTTTTGAATTTGACCAACTTCTCGGAACTGAAATATGAGAATAGATTTGGATGTCCCGTTGGTAGACAAGTGCGCACGCCAACTTTCGTGACTCTCCGAGCTATTTTCCCACCCTTCAAGCCCAATTCTAGCGAAAACGCACGGTCGAGTTTCGAAATTGACCAACTTCTCGGAATTGAAAATTGACCTAGATTTGGATGTCCCGTTGGTAGACAAATGCGCACGCCAAATTTCGTGACGTTTCGAGCTATTTTCTCATCCTTTAAGCCCAAGTCTAGCGAAAATGCAAGGTCGATTTTCAACTTTGACCAACTTCTCGGAATATAAATTTGAGAATAGATTTGGATGTCACATTGGTAGATGAGCGTCCACGCCAACTTTCGTGACCTTCCGAGCTATTTTCACACCCTTAATCCCAGCTTTAGCGAAAACGCACGATCGAATTTCAACTTTGACCAACTTCTCGGAATTTAAATTTGAGAATGGATTTGGATGTCCTGTTGGTAGATAAGTGCACACGCCAACTTTCATGACGTTCCGAGCTATTTTCTCACCCTTTAAGCCCAAGTCAAGCGAAAATGCACGGTCGATTTTCAACTTTGACCAACATCTCGGAATATAAATTTGAGAATAGATTTGGATGTCACATTGGTAGACGAGCGTCCACGCCAACTTTCGTGACGTTTCGAGCTATTTTCACACCCTTTAAGCCCAACTTTAGCGAAAACGCACAATCGAGTTTCAACTTTGACCAACTTCTCGGAATTGAAATTTGAGAATAGTTTTGGATGTCCCATTGGTAGACAACCGTCCACACCAACTTTCGTGACGTTCCGAGCTATTTTCTCCCCCTTTAAGCCGAGGTCTAGCGAAAATGCACGATCGATTTTCAACTTTGACCAACATCTCGGAATTAAAAATTGAGCATAGATTTGGATGTCCCGCTGGTAGACAAATGCGCACGCCAACTTTCGTGACGTTCCGAGCTATTTTCTCACCCTTTAAGCCTAATTCTAGCGAAAACGCACGGTCGAGTTTCGAATTTGACCAACTTCTCAGAATTAAAAATTGAGCATAGATTTGGATGTCCCGTTGGTAGACAAATGCGCACGCCAACTTTCGTGACATTCCGAGCTATTTTCTCACCCTTTAAGCCTAATTCTAGCGAAAACGCACGGTCGAGTTTCGAATTTGACCAACTTCTCAGAATTAAAAATTGAGCATAGATTTGGATGTCCCGTTGGTAGACAAATGCGCACGCCAACTTTCGTGACATTCCGAGCTACTTTCTCACCGTTTAAGCCTAAGTGTAGCGAAAATGCACGGTCCATTTTCAACTTTGACCAACTTCTCGGAATTGAAATTTGGGAATAGTTTTGGATGTCCCATTGGTAGACAAGCATCCACACCAACTTTCGTGACGTTCCGAGCTATTTTCTCCCCCTTTAAGCCCAAGTCTAGCAAAAACGCACGGTCGAGTTTCAAATTTGACCAACTTCTCGGAATTGAAAATTGAGCATAGATTTGTATGTCCCGTTGGTAGACAAATGCGCATGCTAACTTTCGTGACGTTCTGAGCTATCTTCACACCCTTTAAGCCCAAGTCTAGCGAAAACGCATGATCGAGTTTCAACTTTGACTAACTTCTCGGAATTGAAATTCGAGAATAGTTTTGGATGTCCCATTGGTAGACAAGCGTCCACGCCAACTCTCGTGACGTTCCGAGCTATTTTCTCCCCCTTTAAGCCCAATTCTAGCGAAAACGCACGGTCGAGTTTCGAATTTGACCAACTTCTCGGAATATAAATTTGAGCATAGATTTGGATGTCCCGTTGGTAGACAAATGCGCACGCCAACTTTCGTTACGTTCCGACCTATTTTCTCACCCTTTAAGCCTAAGTGTAGCGAAAATGCACGGTTGATTTTCAACTTCTAGCAACTTCTCGGAATTTAAATTTGTGAATAGATTTGGATGTCACATTGGTAGATGAGCGTCCACGCCAAGGTTCGTGACGTTCTGAGCTATTTTCACGCCCTTTAAGTCCAAGTCTAGCGAAAACGCACGATCGAGTTTCAACTTTGACTAACTTCTCGGAATTTAAATTTGAGAAGAGTTTTGGATGTCCCATTGGTAGACAAGCGTCCACACCAACTCTCGTGACGTTCCGAGCTAGTTTCTCGCTCTTTAAGCCCAAGTCTAGCAAAAACGCACGGTCGAGTTTCGAATATGACCAACTTCTTGGAATTGAAAATTGAGCATAGATTTGGATGTCCCGTTGGTAGACAAATGCGCACGCCAACTTTCGTGACGTTCTGAGCTATTTTCTCACCCTTTAAGCCCAAGTCTAGAGAAAATGCATGGTCGATTTTCAACTTTGACCAACTTCTAGGAATATAAATTTGAGCATAGATATGGATGTCCCGTTGGTAGACAAATGTGCACACCAACTTTCGTCACATTACGAGCTAATTTCACACCCTTTAAGCTCAAGTCGAGCGAAAACGCACGGTCGAGTTTCGAATTTGACCAACTTCTCGGAATTGAAAATTGAGCATAGATTTGGATGTCCCGTTGGTAGACAAATGCGCACGCCAACTTTCGTGACGTTCTGAGCTATTTTCTCACCCTTTAAGCCCAACTCTAGGGAAAATGCATGGTCGATTTTCAACTTTGACCAACTTCTCGGAATATAAATTTGAGCATAGATTTGGATGTCCCGTTGGTAGACAAATGTGCACACCAACTTTCGTCACATTACGAGCTAATTTCACACCCTTTAAGCTCAAGTCGAGCGAAAACGCACGGTCGAGTTTCGAATTTGACCAACTTCTCGGAATTGAAAATTGAGCATAGATTTGGATGTCCCGTTGGTAGACAAATGCGCACGCCAACTTTCGTGACGTTCTGAGCTATTTTCAACTTTGACCAACTTCTCGGAATTTAAATTTGCGAATACATTTGGATGTCCCGTTGGTAGACAAGTGTGCACGCCAACTTTCGTGACGTTCCAAGATATTTTCTCGCCCTTTAAGCCCAAGTCTAGCGAAAACGCACGTTCGAGTTTCCAATTTGACCAACTTCTCGGATTTGAAAATTGAGCATATATTTGGATGTCCCGTTGGTAGAGAAATGCGCACGCCAACTTTCGTGACGTTCCGAGCTATTTTCTCACGCTTTAAGCCTAAGTCTAGCGAAAATGCACGGTCGATTTTCAACTTTGACCAACTTCTCGGAATTTAAATTTGAGAATGGATTTGGATGTCCCGTTGGTAGATAAGTGCACACGCCAACTTTCGTGACCTTCCGATCTATTTTCTCCACCTTTAAGCCCAAGTCTAGCGAAAACGCACGATCGAGTTTCATCTTTGACTAACTTCTCGGAATTGAAATTTGAGAATAGTTTTGGATGTCCCATCGGTAGACAAAGGTCCACACCAACTTTCGTGACGTTCCGAGCTATTTTCACACCCTTTAAGCCCAACTCTAGCGAAAACGCACGGTCGAGTTTCGAATCTGAACAACTTCTCGGAAATTAAAATTGAGCATAGATTTGGATGTCCGGTTGGTAGACAAATGCGTACGCCAGCTTTCGTGACGTTCCGAGCTATTTTCTCACCCTTTAAGCACAAGTCTAGCGAAAATGCACGGTCGATTTTCAACTTTGACCAACTTCTGGGAATATAAATTTGAGCATAGATTTGGATGTCCCGTTGGTAGACAAATGTGCACAACAACTTTCGTCACATTACAAGCTAATTTCACACCCTTTAAGCTCAAGTCGAACGAAAACGCACAGTCGAGTTTCGAATTTGACCAACTTCTCGGAATTGAAAACTGAGCATAGATTTGGATGTCCCGTTGGTAGACAAATGCGCACGCCAACTTTCGTGACGTTCTGAGCTATCTTCACACCCTTTAAGCGCAAGTCTAGCGAAAATGCATAGTCGATTTTCAACTTTCACCAACTTCTCGTAATATAAATTTGAAAATAGATTTGGATGTCACATTGGTAGACGAGCGTCCACACCAACTTTCGTGACGTTCTGAGCTATCTTCACACCCTTTAAGACCAAGTCTAGCGAAAACACACGATCGAGTTTCAACTTTGACCAACTTCTTGGAATTGAAATTCGAGAATAGTTTTGGATGTCCCATTGGTAGACAAGCGTCCACGCCAACTCTCGTGACATTCCGAGCTATTTTCTCCCCCTTTAAGCCCAAGTCTAGCGAAAACGCACGGTCGAGTTTCGAATTTGACCAACTTCTTGGAATTGAAAATATAGCATAGATTTGGATGTCCCGTTGGTAGACAAATGCGCACGCCAACTTTCGTGACATTCCGAGCTATTTTCTCACTCTTTAAGCCCAAGTCTAGCGAAAACGCACGGTCGAGTTTCGAATTTGACCAACTTCTTGGAATTGAAAATTGAGCACAGATTTGGATGTCCCGTTGGTAGACAAATGCGCACACCAACTTTCGTGACGTTCCGAGCTATTTTCTCACCCTTTAAGCCCAAGTCTAGTGAAAATGCACGGTCGATTTTCAACTTTGACCAACTTCTCGGAATATAAATTTGAGCATAGATTTGGATGTCCCATTGGTAGACAAATGTGCACACCAAATTTCGTCACATTACGAGCTAATTTCACGCCCTTTGAGCTCAAGTCGAGTGAAAACGCACGGTCGACTTTCGAATTTGACCAACTTCTCGGAATTGAAAATTGAGCATAGATTTGGATGTCCCGTTGGTAGACAAATGCGCACGCCAACTTTCGTGACGTTCCGAGCTATTTTCTCACCCTTTAAGCACAAGTCTAGCGAAAATGCACGGTCGATTTTCAACTTTGACCAACTTCTCGGAATATAAATTTGAGCATAGATTTGGATGTCCCGTTGGTAGATAAATGCGCACACGAACTTTCGTCACATTACGAGCTAATTTCACACCCTTTAAGCTTAAGTCGAGCGAAAACGCACGGTCGAGTTTCGAATTTGACCAACTTCTCGGAATTGAAAATTGAGCATAGATTTGGATGTCCCGTTGGTAGACAAACGCGCACGCCAACTTTCGTGACGTTCCGAGCTATTTTCAACTTTGACCAACTTCTCGGAATTTAAATTTGCGAATACATTTGGATGTCCCGTTGGTAGACAAGTGCGCACGCCAACTTTCGTGACGTTCCAAGATATTTTCTTTCCCTTTAAGCCCAAGTCTAGCGAAAATGCACGGTCGAGTTTTGAATTTGACCAACTTCTTGGAATTGAAAATTGAGCATAGATTTGGATGTCCCGTTGGTAGACAAAAGTGCACGCCAACTTTCGTGACGTTCCGAGCTATTTTCTCGCCTTTTAAGCCCAAGTCTAGCGAAAACGCACGGTCGATTTTCAACTTTGACCAACTTCTCAGAATTAAAATTTGAGAATGGATTTGGATGTCCCATTAGTAGACAAATGCGCATGCCAACTTTCGTGACGTTCCGAGCTATTTTCTCGCCTTAAAAGCCCAAGTCTAGCGAAAACGTACGGTCGATTTTCAACTTTGACCAACTTCTCGGAATTTAAATTGAGAATAGATTTGGATGTCCCATTTGTAGACATGCGCGCACCGCAACTTTCATGACATTACGAGCTAATTTCACATCCTTTAAGCTCAATTCTAGCGAAAACGCACGATCGAGTTTCAACTTTGACCAACTTCTCAGAATTGAAATTTGAGAATAGTTTTGAATGTCCCATTGGTAGACAAGCGTCCACACCAACTTTCATGACGTTCCGAGCTTTTTTCTCCCCCTTTAAGCCCAAGTCTAGCGAAAACGCACGGTCGAGTTTCCAATTTGACCAACTTCGTGACGTTTCGAGCTATTTTCTCACGCTTTAAGCCTAAGTCTAGCGAAAATGCACGGTCGATTTTCAACTTTGACCAACTTCTCGGCATTTAAATTTGAGAATGGATTTGGATGTCCCGTTGGTAGACAAATGTGCACACCAACTTTCGTCACATTACGAGCTAATTTCACACCCTTTAAGCTCTAGTCTAGCGAAAATGCACGGTCGATTTTCCACTTTGACCAACTTCTCGGAATATAAATTTGAGAATATATTTGGATGTCACATTGGTAGACGAGCGTCCACGCTAACTTTCATGACGTTCCGATCTATCTTCTCCCCCTTTAAGCCCAAGTCTAGCGAAAACGCACGGTCGAGTTTCAACTTTGACTAACTTCTCGGAATTGAAATTTGAGAATAGTTTTGGATGTCCCTCTGGTAGACAAACGTCCACACCAACTTTTCGTGACGTTTCGAGCTATTTTCACGCCCTTTAAGCCCAACTCTAGCGAAAACGCACGGTCGAGTTTCGAATCTGAACAACTTCTCGGAATTGAAAATTGAGAATAGATTTGGATGTCACATTGGTAGACGAGCGTCCACGCCAACTTTCGTGACGTTCCGAGCTATTTTCACGCCCTTTAAGCCGAACTCTAGCGAAAACGCACGGTCGAGTTTCGAATCTGAACAACTTCTCGGAATTGAAAATTGAGCATAGATTTGGATGTCCCGTTGGTAGACAAATGTGCACGCCAGCTTTCGTGACGTTCCGAGCTATTTTCTCACCCTTTAAGCCTAAGTGTAGCGAAAATGCACGGTCGATTTTCAACTTTGACCAACTTCTCGGAATTGAAAATTGAGCATAGATTTGGATGTCCCGTTGGTAGACAAATGCGCACGCCAGCTTTCGTGACGTTCCGAGCTATTTTCTCACCCTTTAAGCCTAAGTGTAGCGAAAATGCACGGTCGATTTTCAACTTTCACCCAACTTCTCGGAATTTAAATTTGCGATAGATTTGGATGTCACATTGGTAGACGAGTGTCCACGCCAACTTTTGTGACGTTTCGAGCTATTTTCACACCCTTTAAGCCCAACTCTAGCGAAAATGCACGGTCGAGTTTCGAATCTGAACAACTTCTCGGAATTGAAAATTGAGCATAGATTTGGATGTCCCGTTGGTAGACAAATGCGCACACCAGCTTTCGTGACGTTCCAAGCTATTTTCTCACCCTTTAAGGCTAAGTGTTGCGAAAATGCACGGCCGATTTTCAACTTTGACCAACTTCTCAGAATTGAAATTTGTGAATAGATTTGGATGTCACATTGGTAGACGAGCGTCCACACCAACGTTTGTGACGTTCCGAGCTAGTTTCACACCCTTTAAGCCCAACTCTAGCGAAAACGCACGGTCGAGTTTCGAATTTCAACAACTTCTCGGAATTGAAAATTTAGCATAGATTTGGATGTCCCGTTGGTAGACAAATGCGCACGCCAGCTTTCGTGACGTTCCAAGCTATTTTCTCACCCTTTAAGCCTAAGTCTAGCGAAAATGCACGGTTGATTTTCAACTTTGACCAACTTCTCGAAATATAAATTTGAGAATAGATTTGGATGTCACATTGGTAGACGAGCGTCCACGCCAACTTTTGTGACGTTCCGATCTATTTTCACACCCTTTAAGCCCAAGTCTAGCGAAAACGCACGGTCGAGTTTCGAATTTGACCAACTTCTCGGAATTAAAAATTGAGCATAGATTTCGCTGTCCCGTTGGTAGACAAATGCGCACGCCAACTTTTGTCACAATACGAGCTAATTTCACACCCTTTAAGCTCTAGTCTAGCGAAAATGAACGGTTGATTTTCCACTTTGACCAACTTCTCGGAATATAAATTTGAGAATATATTTGGATGTCACATTGGTAGACGAGCGTCCACGCTAACTTTTGTGACGTTCCGATCTATCTTCTCCCGCTTTAAACCCAAGTCTAGCGAAAACGCACGATCGAGTTTCAACTCTGACCAACTTCTCAGAATTGAAATTTGAGAATAGTTTTGGATGTCCCATTGGTAGGCGAGTGTCCACACCAACTTTCGTGATGTTCCGAGCTATTTTCTCCCGCTTTAAGCCCAAGTCTAGCGAAAACGTACGGTCGAGTTTCGAATTTGACCAACTTCTCAAAATTGAAAATTGAGCATAGATTTGGATGTCCCGTTGGTAGACAAATACGCACGCCAACTTTCGTGACGTTCCGGGCTATTTTCTCAACCTTTAAGCCTAAGTGTAGTGAAAATGCACGGTCGATTTTCAACTTTGACCAACTTCTCGGAATTTAAATTTGCGAATAGATTTGGATGTCACATTGGTAGACGAGCATCCACGCCAACTTTTGTGACGTTCTGAGCTATTTTCACACCCTTTCAGACCAAGTCTAGCGAAAACGCCCGGTCGAGTTTCGAATTTGACCAACTTCTCGGAATTAAAAATTGAGCATAGATTTGGATGTCCCGTTGGTAGACAAATACGCACGCCAACTTTTGTCACATTACGAGCTAATTTCACACCCTTTAAGCTCAAGTCTAGGTAAAATGCACGGTCGATTTTCAACTTTGATCAACTTCTCGGAATATAAATTTGAGAATAGATTTGGTTTTCACGTTGGTAGATGAGCGTCCACGCTAACTTTCGTGACGTTCCGATCTATCTTCTCCCCCTTTAAACCCAAGTCTAGCGAAAACGCACGATCGAGTTTCAACTTTGACCAACTTCTCGGAATTGAAATTTGAGAATAGTTTTGTATTTCCCATTGGTAGACAAGCGTCCACATCAACTTTCGTGACGTTCCGAGCTATTTTCTCCCCCTTTAAGCCCAAGTCTAGCGAAAACGTACAGTCGAGTTTCGAATTTGACCAACTTCTCAGAATTGAAAATTGAGCATAGATTTGGATGTCCAGTTGGTAGACAAATGCGCACGCCAACTTTCGTGACGTTTCGAGCTATTTTTTCACCGTTTAAGCCCAAATCTAGCGAAAATGCACGGTCGATTTTCAACTTTGACCAACTTTTCGGAATATAAATTTGAGAATAGATTTGGATGTCCCATTGGTAGACGAGCATCCACGCCAACTTTCGTGACGTTCCGATCTATTTTCACACCCTTTAAGCCCAAGTCTAGCGAAAACGCACGGTCAAGTTTCGAATTTGACAAACTTCTCGGAATTAAAAATTGAGCATAGATTTGGATGTCCCGTTGTTAGACAAATTCGCAGCCAACATTTGTCACATTATGAGCCAATTTCACACCCTTTAAGCTCAAGTCTAGCGAAAACGCACGGTCGAGTTTCAAATTTGACCAACTTCTCGGAATTGAAAATTGAGCATAGATTTGGATGTCCCGTTGGTAGACAAATGCGCATGCCAACTTTCGTGACATTCCGAGCTATTTTCTCACCCTTTAAGCCCAAGTCTAGCGAAAATGCACGGTCGAGTTTTGAATTTTACCAACTTCTCGTAATCAAAAATTTAGAATAGATTTGGATGTTCCATTGGTAGACAAATGCGCACGCCAACTTTCGTCACATTACGAGCTAGTTTCACAACCTTTAAGCTCAAGTTGAGCGAAAACGCACGGTCAAGTTTCAAATTTGACCAACTTCTCAGAATTTAAATTTGAGAATGGATTTGGATGTCACAATTGTAGACGAGCGTCCACGCCAACTTTCATAATGTTCCGAGCTATTTTCACACCCTTTAAGCCCAAGTCTAACGAAAACGCATGGTCGAGTTTCAACTTTGACTAACTTCTCGGAATTGAAATTTGAGAATAGTTTTGGATGTCCCATTGGTAGACAAGCGTCCACACCAACTTTCGTGACGTTCTGAGCTATTTTCTCCCCCTTTGATCCCAAGCCTAGCGAAAACGCACGGTCAAGTTTCGAATTTTACCAACTTCTCAGAATTAAAAATTGAGCATAGATTTGGATGTCCCGTTGGTAGACAAATGCGCACGCCAACGTTCGTGATGTTTTGAGCTAATTTCACACCCTTTAAGATCAAGTCTAGGTAAAATGCACGGTCGATTTTCAACTTTGATCAACTTCTCGGAATATAAATTTGAGAATAGATTTGGTTTTCACGTTGGTAGATGAGTGTCCACGCTAACTTTCGTGATGTTCCGATCTATCTTCTCCCCCTTTAAACCCAAGTCTAGCGAAAACGCACAATCGAGTTTCAACTTTGACCAACTTCTCGGAATTGAAATTTGAGAATAGTTTTTGTATGTCCCATTGGTAGACAAGCGTCCACACCAACTTTCGTGACGTTCCGAGCTATTTTCTCCCCCTTTAAGCCCAAGTCTAGCGAAAACGCACGGTCGAGTTTCGAATTTGACCAACTTCTCGGAATTGAAAATTGAGCATAGATTTGGATGTCTCGTTGGTAGACAAATGCGCACGCCAACTTTCCTGACGTTACGAGCTATTTTCTCACCCTTTAAGCCTAAGTCTAGCGAAAACGCACGGTCGAGTTTCGAATTTGACCAACTTCTCGGAATTGAAAATTGAGCATAGATTTGGATGTCCCGTTGGTAGACAAATGCGCACGCCAGCTTTTGTGACGTTCCGAGCTATTTTCTCATGCTTTAAGCCTAAGTCTAGCAAAAATGCACAGTCTATTTTCAAATTTGACCAACTTCTCCGAATTTAAATTTGAGAATGGATTTGGATGTCCCGTTGGTAGAAAAATGCGCACGCGAACTTTCGTGACGTTCCGGGCTATTTTCTCACGCTTTAAGCCTACGTCTAGCGAAAATGCACGGTCTATTTTCAACTTCGACCAACTTCTCTGAATTTAAATTTGAGAATGGATTTGGATGTCCCGTTGGTAGATAAGTTCACACGCGAACTTTCGTGACGTTCCGAGCTATTTTCTTCCCCTTTAAGCCCAACTCTAGAGAAATCGCACGATCGTGTTTCAGCTTTGACCTACTTCTTAGAAATGAAATTGAGAATAGATTTGGATGTCCCATTTCAAGACATGCGTGCACAACAACTTTTGTGACGTTACGAGCTAATTTTACACCCTTTAAGCTCAAGTTTAGCGAAAACGCACGGTGGCGTTTCTGCTTTGACCAACTTCTTGAATTGAAATTTGAGAATAGATTTGGATGTCCCATTGGTAGACAAGTGCGCACGCCAACTTTCGTGACGTTCCAAGCTATTTTCTCGCCCTTTAAGCCCAAGTCTAGCGAAAACGCATGGTAAATTTTCAACTTTGACCAACTTCCCAGAATTGAAATTTGAGAATAGATTTTGATGTCCCATTGGTAGACAAGCGTCCATGCCAACTTTCGTGACGTTCCGAGCTATTTTCTCACCCTTTAAGCCTAAGTCTAGCGAAAACGCACAGTCGAGTTTCGAATTTGACCAACTTCTCCGAATTAAAAATTGAGCATAGATTTCGATGTCCCGTTGGTAGAAAAATGCGCACGCCAACTTTCGTGACATTCTGAGCTATTTTCTCACCCTTTAAGCCCAAGTGTAGCGAAAAAGAACGGTCGATTTTCAGCTTTCACCAACTTCTCAGAATATAAATTTGAGAATAGATTTGGATGTCACATTGGTAGACGAGTATCCATGCCAACTTTCGTGACATTCCGATCTATTTTCTCCCCCTTTAAGCCCAAGTCTAGCGAAAACGCACGATGGAGTTTCAACTTTGACCAACTTCTCGGAATTTAAATTTGAGAATGGATTTGGTTGTCCCGTTGGTAGACGAGCATCCACGCCAACTTTCGTAACGTTCCGAGCTATTTTCACACCCTTTAAGCCCAAGTCTAGCGAAAACGCACGATTGAGTTTCAACTTTGATTAAATTCTTGGAATTGAAATTTGAGAATAGTTTTGGATGTCCCATTGGTAGACAAGCGTCCACACAAACTTTCGCGACGTTTCGAGCTATTTTCTCCCCCTTAAAACCCAAGTCTAGCGAAATCGCACGGTCTAGTTTCGAATTTGACCAACTTCTCGGAATTAAAAATTGAGCATAGATTTGGATGTCCCGCTGGTAGAAAAATGCGCACGCCAACTTTCGTGACGTTCCGAGCTATTTTCTCACCCTTTAAGCCTAAGTCTAGTGAAAACACACGGTCGAGTTTCGAATTTGACCAA
Organism: Larix kaempferi; assembly: GCA_027924585.1. Classification (NCBI taxonomy): domain Eukaryota; kingdom Viridiplantae; phylum Streptophyta; class Pinopsida; order Pinales; family Pinaceae; genus Larix; species Larix kaempferi. Next base: position 188,092 of record BSBM01002455.1, on the reverse strand, counting down.
CTTCTCGGAATTAAAAATTGAGCATAGATTTGGATGTCCCGTTCGTAGACAAATGCGCACGCCAACTTTCATGACATTCCGAGTTATTTTCTCACCCTTTAAGCCCAAGTCTAGCGAAAATGCACGGTCGATTTTCAACTTTGACCAACTTCTCGAAATATAAATTTGAGAATAGATTTGGATGTCCCATTGGTAGACGAGCGTCCACGCCAACTTTCGTGACGTTCCGATCTATTTTCTCCCCCTTTAAGCCCAAGTCTAGCGAAAACGCACGGTCGAGTTTCGAATTTGACTTACTTCTCGGAATTGAAAACTGAGCATAGATTTGGATGTCCCGTTGGTAGACAAATGCGCACGCCAACTTTCGTGACATTCCGAGCTATTTTCTCACCCTTTAAGCCCAAGTCTAGCGAAAATGCACGGTCGATTTTCAACCTTGACCAACTTCTCGGAATATAAATTTTAGAATAGATTTGGATGTCACATTGGTAGACGAGCGTCCACACCAACTTTCATGACTTTCCGATCTATTTTCTCCCCCTTTAAGCCCAAGTATAGCGAAAACGCACGATCGAGTTTCAACTTTGACCAACTTCTCGGAATTGAAATTTGAGAATAGTTTCGATGTCATATTGGTAGACAAGCGTCCACATCAACTTTCGTTACGTTCTGAGCTATTTTTTCCCCCTTTAATCCCAAGTTTAGCGAAAACGTACGGTCGAGTTCCCAATTTGATCAACTTCTCGGAATTGAAAATTGAGCATAGATTTGGATGTCCCGTTGGTAGAGAAATGCGCACGCCAACTTTCGTGACGTTGCGAGCTATTTTCCCACCCTTTAAACCCAAGTCTAGCGAAAATGCACGATCGAGTTTCAACTTTGACCAACTTCTCGGAATTGAAATTTGAGAATAGTCTTGGATGTCCCATTGGTAGACAAGCGTCCACACCAACTTCGTGACATTCCGAGCTATTTTCTCCCCCTTTAAGCCCAAGTCTAGCGAAAATGCATGGTCAAGTTTTGAATTTGACCAACTTCTCGGAACTGAAATATGAGAATAGATTTGGATGTCCCGTTGGTAGACAAGTGCGCACGCCAACTTTCGTGACGTTCCGACCTATTTTCCCACCCTTCAAGCCCAAGTCTAGCGAAAACGCACGGTCGAGTTTCGAAATTGACCAACTTCTCGGAATTGAAAATTGACCTAGATTTGGATGTCCCGTTGGTAGACAAATGCGCACGCCAACTTTCGTGACGTTTCGAGCTATTTTCTCATCCTTTAAGCCCAAGTCTAGCGAAAATGCAAGGTCGATTTTCAACTTTGACCAACTTCTCGGAATATAAATTTGAGAATAGATTTGGATGTCACATTGGTAGATGAGCGTCCACGCCAACTTTCGTGACCTTCCGAGCTATTTTCACACCCTTAATCCCAGCTTTAGCGAAAACGCACGATCGAATTTCAACTTTGACCAACTTCTCGGAATTTAAATTTGAGAATGGATTTGGATGTCCCGTTGGTAGATAAGTGCACACGCCAACTTTCATGACGTTCCGAGCTATTTTCTCACCCTTTAAGCCCAAGTCAAGCGAAAATGCACGGTCGATTTTCAACTTTGACCAACATCTCGGAATATAAATTTGAGAATAGATTTGGATGTCACATTGGTAGACGAGCGTCCACGCCAACTTTCGTGACGTTTCGAGCTATTTTCACACCCTTTAAGCCCAACTTTAGCGAAAACGCACGATCGAGTTTCAACTTTGACCAACTTCTCGGAATTGAAATTTGAGAATAGTTTTGGATGTCCCATTGGTAGACAACCGTCCACACCAACTTTCGTGACGTTTCGAGCTATTTTCTCCCCCTTTAAGCCGAGGTCTAGCGAAAACGCACGATCGAGTTTCAAGTTTGACCAACTTCTCGGAATTGAAATTTGAGAATAGTTTTGGATGTCCCATTGGTAGACAAGCGTCCACACCAACTTTCATGACGTTCCGAGCTATTTTATCCCCCTTTAAGCCCAAGTCTAGCGAAAACGCATGGTCGAGATTCAAATTTGACCAACTTCTCAGAATTTTAAATTGAGCATAGATTTGGATGTCCCATTGGTAGACGAGCATCCACACCAACTTTCGTGACGTTCCGAGCTATTTTCTCCCCCTTTAAGCACAAGTCTAGCGAAAACGCACGGTCGAGTTTCGAATTTGACCAACTTCTCGGAATTGAAAATTGAGCATAGATTTGGATGTCCCGTTGGTAGACAAATGTGCACGCCAACTTTCGTGACATTTCGAGCTATCTTCTCACACTTTAAGCCCAAGTCTAGCGAAAACGCACGGTCGAGTTTCGAATTTGACGAACTTCTCGGAATTGAAAATTGAGCATAGATTTGGATGTCCCGTTGGTAGACAAATGGGCACGCCAACTTTCGTGGCGTTTCGAGCTTTTTTCTCACCCTTTAAGCCTAAGTCTAGCGAAAACGCACGGTCGAGTTTCGAATTTGACCAAATTCTCGGAATTAAAAATTGAGCATAGATTTGGATGTCCCGTTGGTAGACAAATGCGCACGCCAACTTTCGTGACGTTTCGATCTATTTTGTCTGCCTTTAAGCCCAAGTCTAGCGAAAACGCACGGTCGATTTTCAACTTTGACCAACTTCTCGAAATATAAATTTGAGAATAGATTTGGATGTCCCGTTGGTAGACAAATGCGCACGCCAACTTTTGTCACATTACGAGCTAATTTCACACTGTTTAAGCTCAAGTCTAGTGAAAATGCACGGTCGATTTTAAACTTTGACCAACTTCTCAGAATATAAATTTGAGAATATATTTGGATGTCACATTGGTAGACGAGAGTCCACTCTAACTTTCGTGACTTTCCGATCTATCTTCTCCCCCTTTAAACCCAAGTCTAGTGAAAACGTACGGTCGAGTTTCGAATTCGACCAACTTCTTGGAATTGAAAATTGAGCATAGTTTTGGATGTCCCGTTGGAAGACAAATGTGCACGCCAACTTTCGTGACATTCCGAGCTATTTTCTCACCCTTTAAGCCTAATTCTAGCGAAAACGCATGGTCGAGTTTCGAATTTGACCAACTTCTCATAATTAAAAATTGAGCTATTTTCAACTTTGACCAACTTCCCGGAATTGAAATTTGAGAATAGATTTGGATGTCCCATTGGTAGACAAGCGTCCACACCAACTTTCGTGACGTTCCGAGCTATTTTCTCCCCCTTTAAGCCCAAGTCTAACGAAAACGCACGGTCGAGTTTTGAATTTGACCAACTTCTTGGAATTGAAAATTGAGCATAGATTTGGATGTCCCGTTGGTAGACAAAAGTGCACGCCAACTTTCGTGACGTTCCGAGCTATTTTCTCACCTTTTAAGCCCAAGTCTAGCGAAAACTCACGGTCGATTTTCAACTTTGACCAACTTCTCGGAATTCAAATTTGAGAATGGATTTGGATGTGCCGTTAGTAGACAAATGCGCACCGGCAACTTTCGTGACGTTCCGAGCTATTTTCTCGCCTTTTAAGCCCAAGTCTAGCGAAAACGCACGGTCAATTTTCAATTTTGACCAACTTCTCGGAATTTAAATTCAGAATAGATTTGGATGTCCCATTTGTAGACATGCGCGCACAGCAACTTTCATGACATTACGAGCTAATTTGACATCCTTTAAGCTGAATTCTAGCAAAAACGCACGATCGTGTTTCAACTTTGACCAACTTCTTGGAATTGAAATTTGAGAATAGTTTTGAATGTCCCATTGGTAGACAAGCGTCCACACCAACTTTCATGACGTTCCGAGCTATTTTCTCCCCCTTTAAGCCCAAGTCTAGCGAAAACGCACGTTCGAGTTTCCAATTTGACCAACTTCTCGGATTTGAAAATTGAGCATATATTTGGATGTCCCGTCGGTAGACAAATGCGCACGCCAACTTTCGTGACGTTCCAAGCTATTTTCTCATGCTTTAAGCCTAAGTCTAGCGAAAATGCACGGTCGATTTTCAACTTTGACCAACTTCTCGGAATTTAAATTTCAGAATGGATTTGGATGTCCCGTTGGTAGATAAGTGCACACGCCAACTTTCGTGACGTTCCGATCTATTTTCTCCACCTTTAAGCCCAAGTCTAGCGAAAACGCACGATCGAGTTTCAACTTTGACTAACTTCTCGGAATTGAAATTTGAGAATAGTTTTGGATGTCCCATTGGTAGACAAGCGTCCACACCAACTTTCGTGACGTTTCGAGCTATTTTCTCCCCCTTTAAGCCCAACTCTAGCGAAAACGCACGGTCGAGTTTCGAATTTGACCAACTTCTTGGAATTTAAAATTGAGCATAGATTTGGATGTCCCATTGGTAGACAAGCGTCCATGCCAACTCTCGTGACGTTCCGAGCTATTTTCTCCCTCTTTAAGCCCAAGTCTAGTGAAAACGTACGGTCGAGTTTCAACTTTAACTAACTTCTCGGAATTGAAATTTGAGAATAGTTTTGGATGTCCCATTGGTAGACAAACGTCCACACCAACTTTCGTGACGTTCCGAGCTATTTTCACACCCTTTAAGCCCAACTCTAGCGAAAACGCGCGGTCGAGTTTCGAATCTGAACAACTTCTCGGAATTGAAAATTGAGCATAGATTTTGATGTCCCGTTGGTAGACAAATGCGCACGCCAGCTTTCGTGACGTTCCGAGCTATTTTCTCACCCTTTAAGCCTAAGTGTAGCGAAAATGCACGGTCGATTTTCAACTTTGACCAACTTCTCGGAATTTAAATTTGCGAATAGATTTGGATGTCACATTGGTAGACGAGCGTCCACGTCAACTTTTGTGACGTTCCGAGCTAGTGTCACACCCTTTAAGCCCAACTCTAGCGAAAACGCATAGTCGAGTTTCGAATTTGAACAACTTCTCGGAATTGAGAATTGAGCATAGATTTGGATGTCCCGTTGGTAGACAAATGCGCACGCGAGCTTTCGTGACGTTCCAAGCTATTTTCTCACCCTTTAAGCCTAAGTCTAGCGAAAATGCAAGGTCGATTTTCAACTTTGACCAACTTCTCGAAATATAAATTTGAGAATAGATTTGGATGTCACATTGGTAGACGAGCGTCCACGCCAACTTTCGTGACGTTCCGATCTATTTTCACACCCTTTAAGCCCAAGTCTAGCGAAAACGCACGGTCGAGTTTCGAATTTGACCAACTTCTCGGAATTAAAAATTGAGCATAGATTTGGATGTCCCGTTGGTAGACAAATGCACACACCAACTTTCGTGACATTCCGAGCTTTTTTTTCACCCTTTAAGCCCAAGTCTAGCGAAAATGCATAGTCGATTTTCAACTTTCACCAACTTCTCGTAATATAAATTTGAAAATAGATTTGGATGTCACATTGGTAGACGAGCGTCCACGCCAACTTTCGTGACGTTCTGAGCTATCTTCACACCCTTTAAGACCAAGTCTAGCGAAAACTCACGATCGAGTTTCAACTTTGACCAACTTCTCGGAATTGAAATTTGGGAATATTTTTGGATGTCCCATTGGTAGAGTGGGGTCCACACCAACTGTCATGACGTTCCGAGCTATTTTCTCCCCCTTTAAGCCCAAGTCTAGCGAAAACGCACGGTCGAGTTTCAAATTCGACCAACTTCTCGGAATTGAAAATTGAGCATAGATTTGGATGTCCTGTTGGTAGACAAATGCGCACGCCAACTTTCGTGACGTTCTGAGCTATCTTCACACCCTTTAAGCCCAAGTCTAGCGAAAACGCACGATCGAGTTTCAACTTTGACCAACTTCTCGGAATTGAAATTTGGGAATATTTTTGGATGTCCCATTGGTAGAGTGGGGTCCACACCAACTGTCATGACGTTCCGAGCTATTTTCTCCCCCTTTAAGCCCAAGTCTAGCGAAAACGCACGGTCGAGTTTCAAATTCGACCAACTTCTCGAAAATTAAAATTGAGCATAGATTTGGATGTCCTGTTGGTAGACAAATGCACACCACCAAACTTTCGTGACATTTCGAGCTATTTTTTCACCCTTTAAGCCCAAGTCTAGCGAAAATGCATAGTCGATTTTCAACTTTCACCAACTTCTCGTAAATATAAATTTGAAAATAGATTTGGATGTCACATTGGTAGACGAGCGTCCACGCCAACTTTCGTGACGTTCTGAGCTATCTTCACACCCTTTAAGACCAAGTCTAGCGAAAACGCACGATCGAGTTTCAACTTTGACAAACTTCTTGGAATTGAAATTCGAGAATAGTTTTGGATGTCCCATTGGTAGACAAGCGTCCACGCCAACTCTCGTGACATTCCGAGCTATTTTCTCCCCCTTTAAGCCCAAGTCTAGCGAAAACGCACGGTCGAGTTTTGAATTTGACCAACTTCTCGGAATTGAAAATTGAGCATAGATTTGGATGTCCCGTTGGTAGACAAATGCGCACGCCAACTTTCGTGACATTCCGAGCTATTTTCTCGCTCTTTAAGCCCAAGTCTAGCGAAAACGCACAGTCGAGTTTCGAATTTGACCAACTTCTTGGAATTGAAAATTGAGCATAGATTTGGATGTCCCGTTGGTAGACAAATGCGCACGCCAACTTTCGTGACGTTCCGAGCTATTTTCTCACCCTTTAAGCACAAGTCTAGCGAAAATGCACGGTCGATTTTCAACTTTGACCAACTTCTCGGAATATAAATTTGAGCATAGATTTGGATGTCCCGTTGGTAGATAAATGCGCACACGAACTTTCGTCACATTACGAGCTAATTTCACACCCTTTAAGCTCAAGTCGAGCGAAAACGCACGGTCGAGTTTCGAATTTGACCAACTTCTCGGAATTGAAAATTGAGCATAGATTTGGATGTCCCGTTGGTAGACAAATGCGCACGCCAACTTTCGTGACGTTCCGAGCTATTTTCAACTTTGACCAACTTCTCGGAATTTAAATTTGCGAATACATTTGGATGTCCCGTTGGTAGACAAGTGCGCACGCCAACTTTCGTGACGTTCCAAGATATTTTCTTTCCCTTTAAGCCCAAGTCTAGCGAAAACGCACGGTAAATTTTCAACTTTGACCAACTTCCCGGAATTGAAATTTGAGAATAGATTTGGATGTCCCATTGGTAGACAAGCATCCACACCAACTTTCGTGACGTTCCGAGCTATTTTCTCCCCCTTTAAGCCCAAGTCTAGCGAAAATGCACGGTCGAGTTTTGAATTTGACCAACTTCTTGGAATTGAAAATTGAGCATAGATTTGGATGTCTCGTTGGTAGACAAAAGTACACGCCAACTTTCGTGACGTTCCGAGCTATTTTCTCGCCTTTTAAGCCCAAGTCTAGCGAAAACGCACGGTCGATTTTCAACTTTGACCAACTTCTCTGAATTCAAATTTGAGAATGGATTTGGATGTCCCATTAGTAGACAAATGCGCATGCCAACTTTCGTGACGTTCCGAGCTATTTTCTCGCCTTAAAAGCCCAAGTCTAGCGAAAACGTACGGTCGATTTTCAACTTTGACCAACTTCTCGGAATTTAAATTGAGAATAGATTTGGATGTCCCATTTGTAGACATGCGCGCACCGCAACTTTCATGACATTACGAGCTAATTTCACATCCTTTAAGCTCAATTCTAGCGAAAACGCACGATCGAGTTTCAACTTTGACCAACTTCTCGGAATTTAAATTTGAGAATAGTTTTGAATGTCCCATTGGTAGACAAGCGTCCACACCAACTTTCATGACGTTCCGAGCTTTTTTCTCCCCCTTTAAGACCAAGTCTAGCGAAAACGCACGGTCGAGTTTCCAATTTGACCAACTTCTCGGAATTGAAAACTGAGCATATATTTTGATGTCCCGTTGGTAGACAAATGCGCACGCCAACTTTCGTGACGTTTCGAGCTATTTTCTCACGCTTTAAGCCTAAGTCTAGCGAAAATGCACGGTCGATTTTCAACTTTGACCAACTTCTCGGAATTTAACTTTGAGAATGGATTTGGATGTCCCGTTGGTAGACAAATGTGCACACCAACTTTCGTCACATTACGAGCTAATTTCACACCCTTTAAGCTCTAGTCTAGCGAAAATGCACGGTCGAGTTTCCACTTTGACCAACTTCTCGGAATATAAATTTGAGAATATATTTGGATGTCACATTGGTAGACGAGCGTCCACGCTAACTTTCATGACGTTCCGATCTATCTTCTCCCCCTTTAAGCCCAAGTCTAGCGAAAACGCACGGTCGAGTTTCAACTTTGACTAACTTCTCGGAATTGAAATTTGAGAATAGTTTTGGATGTCCCATTGGTAGACAAACGTCCACACCAACTTTCGTGACGTTCCGAGCTATTTTCACGCCCTTTAAGCCCAAATCTAGCGAAAACGCACGGTCGAGTTTCGAATCTGAACAACTTCTCGGAATTGAAAATTGAGAATAGATTTGGATGTCACATTGGTAGACGAGCGTCCACGCCAACTTTCGTGACGTTCCGAGCTATTTTCACGCCCTTTAAGCCCAATTCTAGCGAAAACGCGACGGTCGAGTTTCGAATCTGAACAACTTCTCGGAATTGAAAATTGAGCATAGATTTGGATGTCCCGTTGGTAGAAAAATGTGCACGCCAGCTTTCGTGACGTTCCGAGCTATTTTCTCACCCTTTAAGCCTAAGTGTAGCGAAAATGCACGGTCGATTTTCAACTTTGACCAACTTCTCGGAATTGAAAATATAGCATAGATTTGGATGTCCCGTTGGTAGACAAATGCGCACGCCAGCTTTTGTGACGTTCCGAGCTATTTTCTCACCCTTTAAGCCTAAGTGTAGCGAAAATGCACGGTCGATTTTCAACTTTGACCAACTTCTCGGAATTTAAATTTGCGAATAGATTTGGATGTCACATTGGTAGACGAGCGTCCACGCCAACTTTTGTGACGTTTCGAGCTATTTTCACACCCTTTAAGCCCAACTCTAGCGAAAATGCACGGTCGAGTTTCGAATCTGAACAACTTCTCGGAATTGAAAATTGAGCATAGATTTGGATGTCCCGTTGGTAGACAAATGCGCACACCAGCTTTCGTGACGTTCCAAGCTATTTTCTCACCCTTTAAGGCTAAGTGTTGCGAAAATGCACGGCCGATTTTCAACTTTGACCAACTTCTCAGAATTGAAATTTGTGAATAGATTTGGATGTCACATTGGTAGACGAGCGTCCACGCCAACGTTTGTGACGTTCCGAGCTAGTGTCACACCCTTTAAGCCCAACTCTAGCGAAAACGCACGGTCGAGTTTCGAATTTCAACAACTTCTCGGAATTGAAAATTGAGCATAGATTTGGATGTCCCGTTGGTAGACAAATGCGCACGCCAGCTTTCGTGACGTTCCAAGCTATTTTCTCACCCTTTAAGCCTAAGTCTATCGAAAATGCACGGTCGATTTTCAACTTTGACCAACTTCTCGAAATATAAATTTGAGAATAGATTTGGATGTCACATTGGTAGACGAGCGTCCACGCCAACTTTCGTGACGTTCCGATCTATTTTCACACCCTTTAAGCCCAAGTCTAGCGAAAACGCACGGTCGAGTTTCGAATTTGACCAACTTCTCGGAATTAAAAATTGAGCATAGATTTCGATGTCCCGTTGGTAGACAAATGCGCACGCCAACTTTTGTCACAATACGAGCTAATTTCACACCCTTTAAGCTCTAGTCTAGCAAAAATGCACGGTCGATTTTCCACTTTGACCAACTTCTCGGAATATAAATTTGAGAATATATTTGGATGTCACATTGGTAGATTTTCCACGCTAACTTTTGTGACGTTCCTATCTATCTTCTCCCGCTTTAAACCCAAGTCTAGCGAAAACGCACGATCGAGTTTCAACTCTGACCAACTTCTCGGAATTGAAATTTGAGAATAGTTTTGGATGTCCCATTGGTAGACGAGTGTCCACACCAACTTTCGTGATGTTCCGAGCTATTTTCTCCCGCTTTCAGCCCAAGTCTAGCGAAAACGTACGGTCGAGTTTCGAATTTGACCAACTTCTCGAAATTGAAAATTGAGCATAGATTTGGATGTCCCGTTGGTAGACAAATACGCACGCCAACTTTCGTGACGTTCCGGGCTATTTTCTCAACCTTTAAGCCTAAGTGTAGTGAAAATGCACGGTCGATTTTCAACTTTGACCAACTTCTCGGAATTTAAATTTGCGAATAGATTTGACCAACTTCTCGGAATTAAAAATTGAGCATAGATTTGGATGTCCCGTTGGTAGACAAATACGCACGCCAACTTTTGTCACATTACGAGCTAATTTCACACCCTTTGAGCTCAAGTCTAGGTAAAATGCACGGTCGATTTTCAACTTTGATCAACTTCTCGGAATATAAATTTGAGAATAGATTTGGTTTTCACGTTGGTAGATGAGCGTCCACGCTAACTTTCGTGACGTTCCGATCTATCTTCTCCCCCTTTAAACCCAAGTCTAGCGAAAACGCACGATCGAGTTTCAACTTTGACCAACTTCTCGGAATTGAAATTTGAGAATAGTTTTGTATGTCCCATTGGTAGACAAGCGGCCACATCAACTTTCGTGACGTTCCGAGCTATTTTCTCCCCCTTTAAGCCCAAGTCTAGCGAAAACGTACAGTCGAGTTTCGAATTTGACCAACTTCTCAGAATTGAAAATTGAGCATAGATTTGGATGTCCCGTTGGTAGACAAATGTGCACGCCAACTTTCGTGACGTTTCGAGCTATTTTTTCACCGTTTAAGCCCAAATCTAGCGAAACTGCACGGTCGATTTTCAACTTTGACCAACTTTTCGGAATATAAATTTGAGAATAGATTTGGATGTCCCATTGGTAGACGAGCATCCACGCCAACTTTCGTGACGTTCCGATCTATTTTCACACCCTTTAAGCCCAAGTCTAGCAAAAACGCACGGTCAAGTTTCGAATTTGACCAACTTCTCGGAATTAAAAATTGAGCATAGATTTGGATGTCCCGTTGGTAGACAAATTCGCAGCCAACATTTGTCACATTACGAGCCAATTTCACACCCTTTAAGCTCAAGTCTAGCGAAAACGCACGGTCGAGTTTCAAATTTGACCAACTTCTCGGAATTGAAAATTGAGCATAGATTTGGATGTCCCGTTGGTAGACAAATGCGCATGCCAACTTTCGTGACATTCCGAGCTATTTTCTCACCCTTTAAGCCCAAGTCTAGCGAAAATGCACGGTCGAGTTTTGAATTTTACCAACTTCTCGTAATCAAAAATTTAGAATAGATTTGGATGTTCCATTGGTAGACAAATGCGCACGCCAACTTTCGTCACATTACGAGCTAATTTCACAACCTTTAAGCTCAAGTTGAGCGAAAACGCACGGTCGAGTTTCAAATTTGACCAACTTCTCAGAATTTAAATTTGAGAATGGATTTGGATGTCACATTGGTAGACGAGCGTCCACGCCAACTTTCATAATGTTCCGAGCTATTTTCACACCCTTTAAGCCCAAGTCTAACGAAAACGCATGGTCGAGTTTCAACTTTGACTAACTTCTCGGAATTGAAATTTGAGAATAGTTTTGGATGTCCCATTGGTAGACAAGCGTCCACACCAACTTTCGTGACGTTCTGAGCTATTTTCTCCCCCTTTGAGCCCAAGCCTAGCGAAAACGCACGGTCAAGTTTCGAATTTTACCAACTTCTCAGAATTAAAAATTGAGCATAGATTTGGATGTCCCGTTGGTAGACAAATGCGCACGCCAACGTTCGTGATGTTTTGAGCTAATTTCACACCCTTTAAGCTCAAGTCTAGGTAAAATGCACGGTCGATTTTCAACTTTGATCAACTTCTCGGAATATAAATTTGAGAATAGATTTGGTTTTCACGTTGGTAGATGAGTGTCCACGCTAACTTTCGTGACGTTCCGATCTATCTTCTCCCCCTTTAAACCCAAGTCTAGCGAAAACGCACAATCGAGTTTCAACTTTGACCAACTTCTCGGAATTAAAAATTGGGCATAGATTTGGATGTCCCGTTGGTAGACAAATTCGCAGCCAACATTTGTCACATTACGAGCCAATTTCACACCCTTTAAGCTCAAGTCTAGCGAAAACGCACGGTCGAGTTTCAAATTTGACCAACTTCTCGGAATTGAAAATTGAGCATAGATTTGGATGTCTCGTTGGTAGACAAATGCGCACGCCAACTTTCGTGACGTTCCGAGCTATTTTCTCACCCTTTAAGCCTAAGTCTAGCGAAAACGCACGGTCGAGTTTCGAATTTGACCAACTTCTCGGAATTGAAAATTGAGCATAGATTTGGATGTCCCGTTGGTAGACAAATGCGCACGCCAACTTTTGTGACGTTCCGAGCTATTTTCTCATGCTTTAAGCCTAAGTCTAGCAAAAATGCACGGTCTATTTTCAAATTTGACCAACTTCTCCGAATTTAAATTTGAGAATGGATTTGGATGTCCCGTTGGTAGAAAAATGTGCACGCGAACTTTCGTGACGTTCCGGGCTATTTTCTCACGCTTTAAGCCTACGCCTAGCGAAAATGCACGGTCTATTTTCAACTTTGACCAACTTCTCTGAATTTAAATTTGAGAATGGATTTGGATGTCCCGTTGGTAGATAAGTTCACACGCCAACTTTCGTGACGTTCCGAGCTATTTTCTTCCCCTTTAAGCCCAACTCTAGAGAAATCGCACGATCGTGTTTCGGCTTTGACCTACTTCTCAGAAATGAAATTGAGAATAGATTTGGATGTCCCATTTCAAGACATGCGTGCACAACAACTTTTGTGACGTTACGAGCTAATTTTACACCCTTTAAGCTCAAGTTTAGCGAAAACGCACGGTGGCGTTTCTACTTTGACCAACTTCTTGGAATTGAAATTTGAGAATAGATTTGGATGTCCCATTGGTAGACAAGTGCGCACGCCAACTTTCGTGACGTTCCAAGCTATTTTCTCGCCCTTTAAGCCCAAGTCTAGCGAAAACGCATGGTAAATTTTCAACTTTGACCAACTTCCCAGAATTGAAATTTGAGAATAGATTTTGATGTCCCATTGGTAGACAAGCGTCCATGCCAACTTTCGTGACGTTCCGAGCTATTTTCTCACCCTTTAAGCCTAAGTCTAGCGAAAACGCACGGTCGAGTTTCGAATTTAACCAACTTCTCCGAATTAAAAATTGAGCATAGATTTGGATGTCCCGTTGGTAGAAAAATGCGCATGCCAACTTTCGTGACATTCCGAGCTATTTTCTCACCCTTTAAGCCCAAGTGTAGCGAAAAAGCACGTTCGATTTTCAGCTTTCACCAACTTCTCAGAATATAAATTTGAGAATAGATTTGGATGTCACATTGGTAGACGAGCATCCACGCCAACTTTCGTGACATTCCGATCTATTTTCTCCCCCTTTAAGCCCAAGTCTAGCGAAAACGCACGATGGAGTTTCAACTTTGACCAACTTCTCGGAATTTAAATTTGAGAATGGATTTGGTTGTCCCGTTGGTAGACGAGCATCCACGCCAACTTTCGTAACGTTCCGAGCTATTTTCACACCCTTTAAGCCCAAGTCTAGCGAAAACGCACGATTGAGTTTCAACTTTGATTAAATTCTTGGAATTGAAATTTGAGAATAGTTTTGGATGTCCCATTGGTAGACAAGCGTCCACACAAACTTTCGCGACGTTTCGAGCTATTTTCTCCCCCTTAAAACCCAAGTCTAGCGAAAACACACGGTCTAGTTTCGAATTTGACCAACTTCTCGGAATTAAAAATTGAGCATAGATTTGGATGTCCTGCTGGTAGAAAAATGCGCACGCCAACTTTCGTGACGTTCCGAGCTATTTTCTCACCCTTTAAGCCTAAGTCTAGCGAAAACGCACGGTCGAGTTTCGAATTTGACCAACTTCTCGGAATTAAAAATTGAGCATAGATTTGGATGTCCCGTTCGTAGACAAATGCGCACGCCAACTTTCATGACATTCCGAGCTATTTTCTCACCCTTTAAGCCCAAGTCTAGCGAAAATGCACGGTCGATTTTCAACTTTGACCAACTTCTCGAAATATAAATTTGAGAATAGATTTGGATGTCCCATTGGTAGACGAGCGTCCACGCCAACTTTCGTGACGTTCCGATCTATTTTCTCCCCCTTTAAGCCCAAGTCTAGCGAAAACGCACGGTCGAGTTTCGAATTTGACTTACTTCTCGGAATTGAAACTGAGCATAGATTTGGATGTCCCGTTGGTAGACAAATGCGCACGCCAACTTTCGTGACATTCCGAGCTACTTTCTCACCGTTTAAGCCTAAGTGTAGCGAAAATGCACGGTCCATTTTCAACTTTGACCAACTTCTCGGAATTTAAATTTTCGAATAGATTTGGATGTCACATTGGTAGAGGAGCATCCACGCCAACTTTCGTGACGTTCTGAGCTATTTTCACACCCTTTAAGCCCAAGCCTAGCGAAAACGCACGATCGAGTTTCAACTTTGACTAACTTCTCGGAATTGAAATTTGAGAATAGTTTTGGATGTCCCATTGGTAGACAAGCGTCCACACCACCTTTCGTGACGTTCCGATCTATTTTCTCCCCCTTTAAACCCAAGTCTAGCGAAAACGCACGATTGAGTTTCAACTTCGACTAACTTCTCGGAATTGAAATTTGAGAATAGATTTGGATGTCACATTGGTAGACGAGCGTCCACGCGAACTTTCGTGACGTTCCGAGCTATTTTCACACCCTTTAAGGCCAATTCTAGCGAAAATGCACGATCGAGTTTCAAATTTGACCAACTTCTCGGAATTGAAATTTGGGAATAGTTTTGGATGTCCCATTGGTAGACAAGCATCCACACCAACGTTCGTGACGTTCCGAGCTATTTTCTCCCCCTTTAAGCCCAAGTCTAGCGAAAACGCACGGTCGAGTTTCAAATTTGACCAACTTCTTGGAATTGAAAATTGAGCATAGATTTGGATGTCCCGTTGGTAGACAAATGCGCACGCCAACTTTCGTGACGTTCTGAGCTATCTTCACACCCTTTAAGCCCAAGTCTAGCGAAAACGCATGATCGAGTTTCAACTTTGACTAACTTCTCGGAATTGAAATTCGAGAATAGTTTTGGATGTCCCATTGGTAGACAAGCGTCCACGCCAACTCTCGTGACGTTCCGAGCT
The DNA here is from genome assembly GCA_027924585.1 of Larix kaempferi. Classification (NCBI taxonomy): domain Eukaryota; kingdom Viridiplantae; phylum Streptophyta; class Pinopsida; order Pinales; family Pinaceae; genus Larix; species Larix kaempferi. Next base: position 172,885 of record BSBM01002455.1, on the reverse strand, counting down.
ATTTTCTCCCCCTCTAAGCCCAATTCTAGCGAAAACGCACGGTCGAGTTTCGAATTTGACCAACTTCTCGGAATATAAATTTGAGCATAGATTTGGATGTCCCGTTGGTAGACAAATGCGCACGCCAACTTTCGTTACGTTCCGACCTATTTTCTCACCCTTTAAGCCTAAGTGTAGCGAAAATGCACGGTTGATTTTCAACTTCTAGCAACTTCTCGGAATTTAAATTTGTGAATAGATTTGGATGTCACATTGGTAGACAAGCGTCCACGCCAACGTTCGTGATGTTCTGAGCTATTTTCACGCCCTTTAAGTCCAAGTCTAGCGAAAACGCACGATCGAGTTTCAACTTTGACTAACTTCTCGGAATTTAAATTTGAGAAGAGTTTTGGATGTCCCATTGGTAGACAAGCGTCCACACCAACTCTCGTGACGTTCCGAGCTATTTTCTCGCTCTTTAAGCCCAAGTCTAGCAAAAACGCACGGTCGAGTTTCGAATTTGACCAACTTCTTGGAATTTAAAATTGAGCATAGATTTGGATGTCCCGTTGGTAGACAAATGTGCACACCAACTTTCATCACATTACGAGTTAATTTCACACCCTTTAAGCTCAAGTCGAGCGAAAACGCACAGTCGAGTTTCGAATTTGACCAACTTCTCGGAATTGAAAATTGAGCATAGATTTGGATGTCCCGTTGGTAGACAAAGGCACACGCCAACTTTCGTGACGTTCCGAGCTATTTTCAACTTTGACCAACTTCTCGGAATTTAAATTTGCGAATACATTTGGATGTCCCGTTGGTAGACAAGTGTGCACGCCAACTTTCGTGACGTTCCAAGATATTTTCTCGCCCTTTAAGCCCAAGTCTAGCGAAAACGCACGGTAAATTTTCAACTTTGACAAACTTCCCGGAATTGAAATTTGAGAATAGATTTGGATGTTCCATTGGTAGACAAGCGTCCACACCAACTTTCGTGACGTTCCGAGCTATTTTCTCCCCCTTTAAGCCCAAGTCTAACGAAAACGCTACGGTCGAGTTTTGAATTTGACCAACTTCTTGGAATTGAAAATTGAGCATAGATTTGGATGTCCCGTTGGTAGACAAAAGTGCATGCCAACTTTCGTGACGTTCCGAGCTATTTTCTCGCCTTTTAAGCCCAAGTCTAGCGAAAACGTACGGTCGATTTTCAACTTTGACCAACTTCTCGGAATTCAAATTTGAGAATGGATTTGGATGTCCCGTTAGTAGACAAATGCGCACGCCAACTTTCATGACGTTCCGAGCTATTTTCTCGTCTTTTAAGCCCAAGTCTAGCGAAAACGCACGGTCGATTTTCAATTTTGACCAACTTCACGGAATTTAAATTGAGAATAGATTTGGATGTCCCATTTGTAGACATGCGCGCACAGCAACTTTCATGACATTACGAGCTAATTTAACATCCTTTAAGCTCAATTCTATCAAAAACGCACGATCGAGTTTCAACTTTGACCAACTTCTTGGAATTGAAATTTGAGAATAGTTTTGAATGTCCCATTGGTAGACAAGCGTCCACACCAACTTTCATGACGCTCCGAGCTATTTTCTCCCCCTTTAAGCCCAAGTCTAGCGAAAACGCACGTTCGAGTTTCCAATTTGACCAACTTCTCGGATTTGAAAATTGAGCATATATTTGGATGTCCCGTTGGTAGAGAAATGCGCACGCCAACTTTCGTGACGTTCCGAGCTATTTTCTCACGCTTTAAGCCTAAGTCTAGCGAAAATGCACGGTCGATTTTAAACTTTGACCAACTTCTCGGAATTTAAATTTGAGAATGGATTTGGATGTCCCGTTGGTAGATAAGTGCACACGCCAACTTTCGTGACGTTCCGATTTTCTCCACCTTTAAGCCCAAGTCTATCGAAAACGCACGATCGAGTTTCAACTTTGACTAACTTCTCGGAATTGAAATTTGAGAATATTTTTGGATGTCCCATTGGTAGACAAACGTCCACACCAACTTTCGTGACGTTCCGAGCTATTTTCACACCCTTTAAGCCCAACTCTAGCGAAAACGCACGGTCGAGTTTCGAATCTGAACAACTTCTCGGAATTGAAAATTGAGCATAGATTTGGATGTCCCGTTGGTAGACAAATGCGCACGCCAGCTTTCGTGACGTTCCGAGCTATTTTCTCACCCTTTAAGCCTAAGTGTAGCGAAAATGCACGGTCGATTTTCAACTTTGACCAACTTCTCGGAATTCAAATTTGCGAATAGATTTGGATGTCACATTGGTAGACGAGCGTCCACGTCAACTTTTGTGACGTTCCGAGCTATTTTCACACCCTTTAAGCCCAACTCTAGCGAAAATGCACAGTCGAGTTTCGAATTTGAACAACTTCTCGGAATTGAAAATTGAGCATAGATTTGGATGTCCCGTTGGTAGACAAATGTGCACGCCAGCTTTCGTGACGTTCCAAGCTATTTTCTCACCCTTTAAGCCTAAGTGTAGCAAAAATGCACGGTCGATTTTCAACTTTGACCAACTTCTCGGAATTTAAATTTGCGAATAGATTTGGATGTCACATTGTTAGACGAGCGTCCACGTCAACTTTTGTGACGTTCCGAGCTATTTTCACACCTTTTAAGCCCAACTCTAGCGAAAACGCACAGTCGAGTTTCGAATTTGAACAACTTCTCGGAATTGAAAAGTGAGCATAGATTTGGATGTCCCGTTGGTAGACAAATGCGCACGCCAGCTTTCGTGACGTTCCAAGCTATTTTCTCACCCTTTAAGCCTAAGTCTAGCGAAAATGCAAGGTCGATTTTCAACTTTGACCAACTTCTCGAAATATAAATTTGAGAATAGATTTGGATGTCACATTGGTAGACGAGCGTCCACGCCAACTTTCGTGACGTTCTGAGCTATCTTCACACCCTTTAAGACCAAGTCTAGCGAAAACGCACGATCGAGTTTCAACTTTGACCAACTTCTTGGAATTGAAATTCGAGAATAGTTTTGGATGTCCCATTGGTAGACAAGCGTCCACGCCAACTCTCGTGACATTCCGAGCTATTTTCTCCCCCTTTAAGCCCAAGTCTAGCGAAAACGCACGGTCGAGTTTCGAATTTGACCAACTTCTCGGAATTAAAAATTGAGCATAGATTTGGATGTCCCGTTGGTAGACAAATGCGCACGCCAACTTTCGTGACATTCCGAGCTATTTTCTCGCTCTTTAAGCCCAAGTCTAGCGAAAACGCTACGGTCGAGTTTCGAATTTGACCAACTTCTTGGAATTGAAAATTGAGCATAGATTTGGATGTCCCGTTGGTAGACAAATGCGCACGCCAACTTTCGTGACGTTCCGAGCTATTTTCTCACCCTTTAAGCCCAAGTCTAGTGAAAATGCACGGTCGATTTTCAACTTTGACCAACTTCTCGGAATATAAATTTGAGCATAGATTTGGATGTCCCATTGGTAGACAAATGCGCACACCAACTTTCGTCACATTACGAGCTAATTTCACGCCCTTTGAGCTCAAGTCGAGTGAAAACGCACGGTCGACTTTCGAATTTGACCAACTTCTCGGAATTGAAAATTGAGCATAGATTTGGATGTCCCGTTGGTAGACAAAGGCGCACGCCAACTTTCGTGACGTTCCGAGCTATTTTCAACTTTGACCAACTTCTCGGAATTTAAATCTGCGAATACATTTGGATGTCCCGTTGGTAGACAAGTGTGCACGCCAACTTTCGTGACGTTCCAAGATATTTTCTCGCCCTTTAAGCCCAAGTCTAGCGAAAACGCACGGTAAATTTTCAACTTTGACCAACTTCCCGGAATTGAAATTTGAGAATAGATTTGGATGTCCCATTGGTAGACAAGCGTCCACACCAACTTTCGTGACGTTCCGAGCTATTTTCTCCCCCTTTAAGCCCAAGTCTAACGAAAACGCACGGTCGAGTTTTGAATTTGACCAACTTCTTGGAATTGAAAATTGAGCATAGATTTGGATGTCCCGTTGGTAGACAAAAGTGCACGCCAACTTTCGTGACGTTCCGAGCTATTTTCTCGCCTTTTAAGCCCAAGTCTAGCGAAAACGCACGGTCGATTTTCAACTTTGACCAACTTCTCGGAATTCAAATTTGAGAATGGATTTGGATGTCCCGTTAGTAGACAAATGCGCACGCCAACTTTCGTGACGTTCCGAGCTATTTTCTCGCCTTTTAAGCCCAAGTCTAGCGAAAACGCACGGTCGATTTTCAATTTTGACCAACTTCTCGGAATTTAAATTGAGAATAGATTTGGATGTCCCATTTGTAGACATGCGCGCACAGCAACTTTCATGAAATTACGAGCTAATTTCACATCCTTTAAGCTCAATTCTAGCAAAAACGCACGATCGAGTTTCAACTTTGACCAACTTCTTGGAATTGAAATTTGAGAATAGTTTTGAATGTCCCATTGGTAGACAAGCGTCCACACCAACTTTCATGACGTTCCGAGCTATTTTCTCCCCCTTTAAGCCCAAGTCTAGCGAAAACGCACGTTCGAGTTTCCAATTTGACCAACTTCTCGGATTTGAAAATTGAGCATATATTTGGATGTCCCGTTGGTAGAGAAATGCGCACGCCAACTTTCGTGACGTTCCGAGCTATTTTCTCAAGCTTTAAGCCTAAGTCTAGCGAAAATGCACGGTCGATTTTCAACTTTGACCAACTTCTCGGAATTTAAATTTGAGAATGGATTTGGATGTCCCGTTGGTAGATAAGTGCACACGCCAACTTTCGTGACGTTCCGATCTATTTTCTCCACCTTTAAGCCCAAGTCTAGCGAAAACGCACGATCGAGTTTCAACTTTGACTAACTTCTCGGAATTGAAATTTGAGAATATTTTTGGATGTCCCATTGGTAGACAAACGTCCACACCAACTTTCGTGACGTTCCGAGCTATTTTCACACCCTTTAAGCCCAACTCTAGCGAAAACGCACGGTCGAGTTTCGAATCTGAACAACTTCTCGGAAATTAAAATTGAGCATAGATTTGGATGTCCCGTTGGTAGACAAATGCGCACGCCAACTTTCGTGACGTTCCGAGCTATTTTCTCACCCTTTAAGCACAAGTCTAGCGAAAATGCACGGTCGATTTTCAACTTTGACCAACTTCTCGGAATATAAATTTGAGCATAGATTTGGATGTCCCGTTGGTAGACAAATGTGCACACCAACTTTCGTCACATTACGAGCTAATTTCACACCCTTTAAGCTCAAGTCGAGCGAAAACGCACGGTCGAGTTTCGAATTTGACCAACTTCTCGGAATTGAAAATTGAGCATAGATTTGGATGTCCCGTTGGTAGACAAATGCGCACGCCAACTTTCATGACGTTCCGAGCTATTTTCTCACCCTTTAAGCACAAGTCTAGCGAAAATGCACGGTCGATTTTCAACTTTGACCAACTTCTCGGAATATAAATTTGAGCATAGATTTGGATGTCCCGTTGGTAGACAAATGTGCACACCAACTTTCGTCACATTACGAGCTAATTTCACACCCTTTAAGCTCAAGTCGAGCGAAAACGCACTGTCGAGTTTCGAATTTGACCAACATCTCGGAATTGAAAATTGAGCATAGATTTGGATGTCCCGTTGGTAGACAAATGCGCACGCCAACTTTCGTGACGTTCCGAGCTATTTTCTCACCCTTTAAGTACAAGTCTAGCGAAAATGCACGGTCGATTTTCAACTTTGACCAACTTCTCGGAATATAAATTTGAGCATAGATTTGGATGTCCCGTTGGTAGACAAATGTGCACACCAACTTTCGTCACATTACGAGCTAATTTCACACCCTTTAAGCTCAAGTCGAGCGAAAACGCACGGTCGAGTTTCGAATTTGACCAACTTCTCGGAATTGAAAATTGAGCATAGATTTGGATGTCCCGTTGGTAGACAAATGCGCACGCCAACTTTCGTGACGTTCCGAGCTATTTTCAACTTTGACCAACTTCTCGGAATTTAAATTTGCGAATACATTTGGATGTCCCGTTGGTAGACAAGTGTGCACGCCAACTTTCGTGACGTTCCAAGATATTTTCTCGCCCTTTAAGCCCAAGTCTAGCGAAAACGCACGGTAAATTTTCAACTTTGACCAAGTTCCCGGAATTGAAATTTGAGAATAGATTTGGATGTCCCATTGGTAGACAAGCGTCCACACCAACTTTCGTGACGTTCCGAGCTATTTTCTCCCCCTTTAAGCCCAAGTCTAGCGAAAACGCACGGTCGAGTTTTGAATTTGACCAACTTCTTGGAATTGAAAATTGAGCATAGATTTGGATGTCCCGTTGGTAGACAAAAGTGCACGCCAACTTTCGTGACGTTCCGAGCTATTTTCTCGCCTTTTAAGACCAAGTCTAGCGAAAACGCACGGTCGATTTTCAACTTTGACCAACTTCTCGGAATTCAAATTTGAGAATGGATTTGGATGTCCCGTTAGTAGACAAATGCGCACGCCAACTTTCGTGACGTTCCGAGCTATTATCTCGCCTTTTAAGCCCAAGTCTAGCGAAAACACACAGTCGATTTTCAATTTTGACCAACTTCTCGGAATTTAAATTGAGAATAGATTTGGATGTCCCATTTGTAGACATGCGCGCACAGCAACTTTCATGACATTACGAGCTAATTTCACATCCTTTAAGCTCAATTCTAGCAAAAACGCACGATCGAGTTTCAACTTTGACCAACTTCTTGGAATTGAAATTTGAGAATAGTTTTGAATGTCCCATTGGTAGACAAGCGTCCACACCAACTTTCATGACGTTCCGAGCTATTTTCTCCCCCTTTAAGCCCAAGTCTAGCGAAAACGCACGTTCGAGTTTCCAATTTGACCAACTTCTCGGATTTGAAAATTGAGCATATATTTGGATGTCCCGTCGGTAGACAAATGCGCACGCCAACTTTCGTGACGTTCCGAGCTATTTTCTCACGCTTTAAGCCTAAGTCTAGCGAAAATGCACGGTCGATTTTCAACTTTGACTAACTTCTCGGAATTGAAATTTGAGAATAGTTTTGGATGTCCCATTGGTAGACAAGCCTCCACACCAACTTTCATGACGTTTCGAGCTATTTTCTCCCCCTTTAAGCCCAACTCTAGCGAAAACGCACGGTCGAGTTTCGAATTTGAACAACTTCTCGGAATTGAGAATTGAGCATAGATTTGGATGTCCCGTTGGTAGACAAATGCGCACGCCAGCTTTCGTGACGTTCCAAGCTATTTTCTGACCCTTTAAGCCTAAGTCTAGCGAAAATGCAAGGTCGATTTTCAACTTTGACCAACTTCTCGAAATATAAATTTGAGAATAGATTTGGATGTCACATTGGTAGACGAGCGTCCACGCCAACATTCTTGACGTTCCGATTTATTTTCACACCCTTTAAGCCCAACTCTAGCGAAAACGCACGGTCGAGTTTCGAATCTGAACAACTTCTCGAAATTGAAAATTGAGAATAGATTTGGATGTCCCGTTGGTAGACAAGCGTCCACGCCAACTTTCGTGACATTCCGAGCTATTTTCACGCCCTTTAAGCCCAACTCTAGCGAAAACGCACGGTCGAGTTTCGAATCTGAACAACTTCTCGGAATTGAAAATTGAGCATAGATTTGGATGTCCCGTTGGTAGACAAATGTGCACGCCAGCTTTCGTGACGTTCCGAGCTATTTTCTCACCCTTTAAGCCTAAGTGTAGCGAAAATGCACGGTCGATTTTCAACTTTGACCAACTTCTCGGAATTGAAAATTGAGCATAGATTTGGATGTCCCGTTGGTAGACAAATGCGCACGCCAGCTTACGTGACGTTCCGAGCTATTTTCTCACCCTTTAAGCCTAAGTGTAGCGAAAATGCACGGTCGATTTTCAACTTTGACCAACTTCTCAGAATTTAAATTTGCGAATAGATTTGGATGTCACATTGGTAGACGAGCGTCCACGCCAACTTTTGTGACGTTTCGAGCTATTTTCACACCCTTTAAGCCCAACTCTAGCGAAAATGCACGGTCGAGTTTCGAATCTGAACAACTTCTCGGAATTGAAAATTGAGCATAGATTTGGATGTCCCGTTGGTAGACAAATGCGCACACCAGCTTTCGTGACGTTCCAAGCTATTTTCTCACCCTTCAAGCCTAAGTGTTGCGAAAATGCACGGCCGATTTTCAATTTTGACCAACTTCTCAGAATTGAAATTTGTGAATAGATTTGGATGTCACATTGGTAGACGAGCGTCCACGCCAACTTTTGTGACGTTCCGAGCTAGTTTCACACCCTTTAAGCCCAACTCTAGTGAAAACGCACGGTCGAGTTTCGAATTTCAACAACTTCTCGGAATTGAAAATTGAGCATAGATTTGGATGTCCCGTTGGTAGACAAATGCGCACGCCAGCTTTCGTGACGTTCCAAGCTATTTTCTCACCCTTTAAGCCTAAGTCTAGCGAAAATGCACGGTCGATTTTCAACTTTGACCAACTTCTCGAAATATAAATTTGCGAATAGATTTGGATGTCACATTGGTAGACGAGCGTCCACGCCAACTTTTGTGACGTTTCGAGCTATTTTCACACCCTTTAAGCCCAACTCTAGCGAAAATGCACGGTCGAGTTTCGAATCTGAACAACTTCTCAGAATTGAAAATTGAGCATAGATTTGGATGTCCCGTTGGTAGACAAATGCGCACACCAGCTTTCGTGACGTTCCAAGCTATTTTCTCACCCTTTAAGGCTAAGTGTTGCGAAAATGCACGGCCGATTTTCAACTTTGACCAACTTCTCAGAATTGAAATTTGTGAATAGATTTGGATGTCACATTGGTAGACGAGCGTCCACGCCAACGTTTGTGACGTTCCGAGCTAGTTTCACACCCTTTAAGCCCAACTCTAGCGAAAACGCACGGTCGAGTTTCGAATTTCAACAACTTCTCGGAATTGAAAATTGAGCATAGATTTGGATGTCCCGTTGGTAGACAAATGCGCACGCCAGCTTTCGTGACGTTCCAAGCTATTTTCTCACCCTTTAAGCCTAAGTCTAGCGAAAATGCACGGTCGATTTTCAACTTTGACCAACTTCTCGAAATATAAATTTGAGAATAGATTTGGATGTCACATTGGTAGACGAGCGTCCACGCCAACTTTCGTGACGTTCCGATCTATTTTCACACCCTTTAAGCCCAAGTCTAGCGAAAACGCACGGTCGAGTTTCGAATTTGACCAACTTCTCGGAATTAAAAATTGAGCATAGATTTCGATGTCCCGTTGGTAGACAAATGCACACGCCAACTTTTGTCACAATACGAGCTAATTTCACACCCTTTAAGCTCTAGTCTAGCAAAAATGCACGGTCGATTTTCCACTTTGACCAACTTCTCGGAATATAAATTTGAGAATATATTTGGATGTCACATTGGTAGATTTTCCACGCTAACTTTTGTGACGTTCCGATCTATCTTCTCCCGCTTTAAACCCAAGTCTAGCGAAAACGCACGATCGAGTTTCAACTCTGACCAACTTCTCGGAATTGAAATTTGAGAATAGTTTTGGATGTCCCATTGGTAGATGAGTGTCCACACCAACTTTCGTGATGTTCCGAGCTATTTTCTCCCGCTTTCAGCCCAAGTCTAGCGAAAACGTACGGTCGAGTTTCGAATTTGACCAACTTCTCGAAATTGAAAATTGAGCATAGATTTGGATGTCCCGTTGGTAGACAAATACGCACGCCAACTTTGGTGACGTTCCGGGCTATTTTCTCAACCTTTAAGCCTAAGTGTAGTGAAAATGCACGGTCGATTTTCAACTTTGACCAACTTCTCGGAATTTAAATTTGCGAATAGATTTGACCAACTTCTCGGAATTAAAAATTGAGCATAGATTTGGATGTCCCGTTGGTAGACAAATACGCACGCCAACTTTTGTCACATTACGAGCTAATTTCACACCCTTTGAGCTCAAGTCTAGGTAAAATGCACGGTCGATTTTCAACTTTGATCAACTTCTCGGAATATAAATTTGAGAATAGATTTGGTTTTCACGTTGGTAGATGAGCGTCCACGCTAACTTTCGTGACGTTCCGATCTATCTTCTCCCCCTTTAAACCCAAGTCTAGCGAAAACGCACGATCGAGTTTCAACTTTGACCAACTTCTCGGAATTGAAATTTGAGAATAGTTTTGTATGTCCCATTGGTAGACAAGCGGCCACATCAACTTTCGTGACGTTCCGAGCTATTTTCCCCCCCTTTAAGCCCAAGTCTAGCGAAAACGTACAGTCGAGTTTCAAATTTGACCAACTTCTCAGAATTGAAAATTGAGCATAGATTTGGATGTCCCGTTGGTAGACAAATGTGCACGCCAACTTTCGTGACGTTTCGAGCTATTTTTTCACCGTTTAAGCCCAAATCTAGCGAAAATGCACGGTCGATTTTCAACTTTGACCAACTTTTCGGAATATAAATTTGAGAATAGATTTGGATGTCCCATTGGTAGACGAGCATCCACGCCAACTTTCGTGACGTTCCGATCTATTTTCACACCCTTTAAGCCCAAGTCTAGCAAAAACGCACGGTCAAGTTTCGAATTTGACCAACTTCTCGGAATTAAAAATTGAGCATAGATTTGGATGTCCCGTTGGTAGACAAATTCGCAGCCAACATTTGTCACATTACGAGCCAATTTCACACCCTTTAAGCTCAAGTCTAGCGAAAACGCACGGTCGAGTTTCAAATTTGACCAACTTCTCGGAATTGAAAATTGAGCATAGATTTGGATGTCCCGTTGGTAGACAAATGCGCATGCCAACTTTCGTGACATTCCGAGCTATTTTCTCACCCTTTAAGCCCAAGTCTAGCGAAAATGCACGGTCGAGTTTTGAATTTTACCAACTTCTCGTAATCAAAAATTTAGAATAGATTTGGATGTTCCATTGGTAGACAAATGCGCACGCCAACTTTCGTCACATTACGAGCTAATTTCACAACCTTTAAGCTCAAGTTGAGCGAAAACGCACGGTCGAGTTTCAAATTTGACCAACTTCTCAGAATTTAAATTTGAGAATGGATTTGGATGTCACATTGGTAGACGAGCGTCCACGCCAACTTTCATAATGTTCCGAGCTATTTTCACACCCTTTAAGCCCAAGTCTAACGAAAATGCATGGTCGAGTTTCAACTTTGACTAACTTCTCGGAATTGAAATTTGAGAATAGTTTTGGATGTCCCATTGGTAGACAAGCGTCCACACCAACTTTCGTGACGTTCTGAGCTATTTTCTCCCCCTTTGAGCCCAAGCCTAGCGAAAACGCACGGTCAAGTTTCGAATTTTACCAACTTCTCAGAATTAAAAATTGAGCATAGATTTGGATGTCCCGTTGGTAGACAAATGCGCACGCCAACGTTCGTGATGTTTTGAGCTAATTTCACACCCTTTAAGCTCAAGTCTAGGTAAAATGCACGGTCGATTTTCAACTTTGATCAACTTCTCGGAATATAAATTTGAGAATAGATTTGGTTTTCACGTTGGTAGATGAGTGTCCACGCTAACTTTCGTGACGTTCCGATCTATCTTCTCCCCCTTTAAACCCAAGTCTAGCGAAAACGCACAATCGAGTTTCAACTTTGACCAACTTCTCGGAATTAAAAATTGGGCATAGATTTGGATCTCCCGTTGGTAGACAAATTCGCAGCCAACATTTGTCACATTACGAGCCAATTTCACACCCTTTAAGCTCAAGTCTAGCGAAAACGCACGGTCGAGTTTCAAATTTGACCAACTTCTCGGAATTGAAAATTGAGCATAGATTTGGATGTCTCGTTGGTAGACAAATGCGCACGCCAACTTTCGTGACGTTCCGAGCTATTTTCTCACCCTTTAAGCCTAAGTCTAGCGAAAATGCACGGTCGAGTTTCGAATTTGACCAACTTCTCGGAATTGAAAATTGAGCATAGATTTGGATGTCCCGTTGGTAGACAAATGCGCACGCCAACTTTTGTGACGTTCCGAGCTATTTTCTCATGCTTTAAGCCTAAGTCTAGCAAAAATGCACGGTCTATTTTCAAATTTGACCAACTTCTCCGAATTTAAATTTGAGAATGGATTTGGATGTCCCGTTGGTAGAAAAATGTGCACGCGAACTTTCGTGATGTTCCGGGCTATTTTCTCACGCTTTAAGCCTACGTCTAGCGAAAATGCACGGTCTATTTTCAACTTTGACCAACTTCTCTGAATTTAAATTTGAGAATGGATTTGGATGTCCCGTTGGTAGATAAGTTCACACGCCAACTTTCGTGACGTTCCGAGCTATTTTCTTCCCCTTTAAGCCCAACTCTAGAGAAATCGCACGATCGTGTTTCGGCTTTGACCTACTTCTCAGAAATGAAATTGAGAATAGATTTGGATGTCCCATTTCAAGACATGCGTGCACAACAACTTTTGTGACGTTACGAGCTAATTTTACACCCTTTAAGCTCAAGTTTAGCGAAAACGCACGGTGGCGTTTCTGCTTTGACCAACTTCTTGGAATTGAAATTTGAGAATAGATTTGGATGTCCCATTGGTAGACAAGTGCGCACGCCAACTTTCGTGACGTTCCAAGCTATTTTCTCGCCCTTTAAGCCCAAGTCTAGCGAAAACGCATGGTAAATTTTCAACTTTGACCAACTTCCCAGAATTGAAATTTGAGAATAGATTTTGATGTCCCATTGGTAGACAAGCGTCCATGCCAACTTTCGTGACGTTCCGAGCTATTTTCTCACCCTTTAAGCCTAAGTCTAGTGAAAACGCACGGTCGAGTTTCGAATTTGACCAACTTCTCCGAATTAAAAATTGAGCATAGATTTGGATGTCCCGTTGGTAGAAAAATGCGCATGCCAACTTTCATGACATTCCGAGCTATTTTCTCACCCTTTAAGCCCAAGTGTAGCGAAAAAGCACGGTCGATTTTCAGCTTTCACCAACTTCTCAGAATATAAATTTGAGAATAGATTTGGATGTCACATTGGTAGACGAGCATCCACGCCAACTTTCGTGACATTCCGATCTATTTTCTCCCCCTTTAAGCCCAAGTCTAGCGAAAACGCACGATGGAGTTTCAACTTTGACCAACTTCTCGGAATTTAAATTTGAGAATGGATTTGGTTGTCCCGTTGGTAGACGAGCATCCACGCCAACTTTCGTAACGTTCCGAGCTATTTTCACACCCTTTAAGCCCAAGTCTAGCGAAAACGCACGATTGAGTTTCAACTTTGATTAAATTCTTGGAATTGAAATTTGAGAATAGTTTTGGATGTCCCATTGGTAGACAAGCGTCCACACAAACTTTCGCGACGTTTCGAGCTATTTTCTCCCCCTTAAAACCCAAGTCTAGCGAAAACGCACGGTCTAGTTTCGAATTTGACCAACTTCTCGGAATTAAAAATTGAGCATAGATTTGGATGTCCCGCTGGTAGAAAAATGCGCACGCCAACTTTCGTGACGTTCCGAGCTATTTTCTCACCCTTTAAGCCTAAGTCTAGCGAAAACGCACGGTCGAGTTTCGAATTTGACCAACTTCTCAGAATTAAAAATTGAGCATAGATTTGGATGTCCCGTTCGTAGACAAATGCGCACGCCAACTTTCATGACATTCCGAGCTATTTTCTCACCCTTTAAGCCCAAGTCTAGCGAAAATGCACGGTCGATTTTCAACTTTGACCAACTTCTCGAAATATAAATTTGAGAATAGATTTGGATGTCCCATTGGTAGACGAGCGTCCACGCCAACTTTCGTGACGTTCCGATCTATTTTCTCCCCCTTTAAGCCCAAGTCTAGCGAAAACGCACGGTCGAGTTTCGAATTTGACTTACTTCTCGGAATTGAAAACTGAGCATAGATTTGGATGTCCCGTTGGTAGACAAATGCGCACGCCAACTTTCGTGACATTCCGAGCTACTTTCTCACCGTTTAAGCCTAAGTGTAGCGAAAATGCACGGTCCATTTTCAACTTTGACCAACTTCTCGGAATTTAAATTTTCGAATAGATTTGGATGTCACATTGGTAGAGGAGCATCCACGCCAACTTTCGTGACGTTCCGAGCTATTTTCACACCCTTTAAGCCCAAGCCTAGCGAAAACGCACGATCGAGTTTCAACTTTGACTAACTTCTCGGAATTCAAATTTGAGAATAGTTTTGGATGTCCCATTGGTAGACAAGCGTCCACACCAACTTTCGTGACGTTCCGATCTATTTTCTCCCCCTTTAAACCCAAGTCTAGCGAAAACGCACGATTGAGTTTCAACTTCGACTAACTTCTCGGAATTGAAATTTGAGAATAGATTTGGATGTCACATTGGTAGACGAGCGTCCACGCGAACTTTCGTGACGTTCCGAGCTATTTTCACACCCTTTAAGGCCAATTCTAGCGAAAATGCACGATCGAGTTTCAAATTTGACCAACTTCTCGGAATTGAAATTTGGGAATAGTTTTGGATGTCCCATTGGTAGACAAGCATCCACACCAACTTTCGTGACGTTCCGAGCTATTTTCTCCCCCTTTAAGCCCAAGTCTAGCGAAAACGCACGGTCGAGTTTCAAATTTGACCAACTTCTTGGAATTGAAAATTGAGGATAGATTTGGATGTCCCGTTGGTAGACAAATGCGCACGCCAACTTTCGTGACGTTCTGAGCTATCTTCACACCCTTTAAGCCCAAGTCTAGCGAAAACGCATGATCGAGTTTCAACTTTGACTAACTTCTCGAAATTGAAATTCGAGAATAGTTTTGGATGTCCCATTGGTAGACAAGCGTCCACGCCAACTCTCGTGACGTTCCGAGCTATTTTCTCCCCCTCTAAGCCCAATTCTAGCGAAAACGCACGGTCGAGTTCCGAATTTGACCAACTTCTCGGAATATAAATTTGAGCATAGATTTGGATGTCCCGTTGGTAGACAAATGCGCACGCCAACTTTCGTTACGTTCCGACCTATTTTCTCACCCTTTAAGCCTAAGTGTAGCGAAAATGCACGGTTGATTTTCAACTTCTAGCAACTTCTCGGAATTTAAATTTGTGAATAGATTTGGATGTCACATTGGTAGACAAGCGTCCACGCCAACGTTCGTGATGTTCTGAGCTATTTTCACGCCCTTTAAGTCCAAGTCTAGCGAAAACGCACGATCGAGTTTCAACTTTGACTAACTTCTCGGAATTTAAATTTGAGAAGAGTTTTGGATGTCCCATTGGTAGACAAGCGTCCACACCAACTCTCGTGACGTTCCGAGCTATTTTCTCGCTCTTTTAGCCCAAGTCTAGCAAAAACGCACGGTCGAGTTTCGAATTTGACCAACTTCTTGGAATTTAAAATTGAGCATAGATTTGGATGTCCCGTTGGTAGACAAATGTGCACACCAACTTTCATCACATTACGAGTTAATTTCACACCCTTTAAGCTCAAGTCGAGCGAAAACGCACAGTCGAGTTTCGAATTTGACCAACTTCTCGGAATTGAAAATTGAGCATAGATTTGGATGTCCCGTTGGTAGACAAAGGCACACGCCAACTTTCGTGACGTTCCGAGCTATTTTCAACTTTGACCAACTTCTCGGAATTTAAATTTGCGAATACATTTGGATGTCCCGTTGGTAGACAAGTGTGCACGCCAACTTTCGTGACGTTCCAAGATATTTTCTCGCCCTTTAAGCCCAAGTCTAGCGAAAACGCACGGTCGATTTTCAATTTTGACCAACTTCTCGGAATTTAAATTGAGAATAGATTTGGATGTCCCATTTGTAGACATGCGCGCACAGCAACTTTCATGACATTACGAGCTAATTTCACATCCTTTAAGCTCAATTCTAGCAAAAACGCACGATTGAGTTTCAACTTTGACCAACTTCTTGGAATTGAAATTTGAGAATAGTTTTGAATGTCCCATTGGTAGACAAGCGTCCACACCAACTTTCGTGACGTTCCGAGCTATTTTCACACCCTTTAAGCCCAACTCTAGCGAAAACGCACGGTCGAGTTTCGAATCTGAACAACTTCTCGGAAATTAAAATTGAGCATAGATTTGGATGTCCCGTTGATAGACAAATGCGCACGCCAACTTTCGTGACGTTCCGAGCTATTTTCTCACCCTTTAAGCCTAAGTCTAGCGAAAATGCAAGGTCGATTTTCAACTTTGACCAACTTCTCGAAATATAAATTTGAGAATAGATTTGGATGACACATTGGTAGACGAGCGTCCACGCCAACTTTCGTGACGTTCTGAGCTATCTTCACACCCTTTAAGACCAAGTCTAGCGAAAACGCACGATCGAGTTTCAACTTTGACCAACTTCTTGGAATTGAAATTCGAGAATAGTTTTGGATGTCCCATTGGTAGACAAGCGTCCACGCCAACTCTCGTGACATTCCGAGCTATTTTCTCCCCCTTTAAGGCCAAGTCTAGCGAAAACGCACGGTCGAGTTTCGAATCTGAACAACTTCTCGGAAATTAAAATTGAGCATAGATTTGGATGTCCCGTTGGTAGACAAATGCGTACGCCAACTTTCGTGACGTTCCGAGCTATTTTCTCACCCTTTAAGCACAAGTCTAGCGAAAATGCACGGTCGATTTTCACAACTTTGACCAAATTCTCGGAATATAAATTTGAGCATAGATTTGGATGTCCCGTTGGTAGACAAATGTGCAAACCAACTTTCGTCACATTACGAGCTAATTTCACACCCTTTAAGCTCAAGTCGAGTGAAAACGCACGGTCGAGTTTCGAATTTGACCAACTTCTCGGAATTGAAAATTGAGCATAGATTTGGATGTCCCGTTGGTAGACAAATGCGCACGCCCAACTTTCGTGACGTTCCGAGCTATTTTCTCACCCTTTAAGCACAAGTCTAGCGAAAATGCACGGTCGATTTTCAACTTTGACCAACTTCTCGGAATATAAAATTTGAGCATAGATTTGGATGTCCCGTTGGTAGACAAATGTGCACACCAACTTTCGTCACATTACGAGCTAATTTCACACCCTTTAAGCTCAAGTCGAGCGAAAACGCACGGTCGAGTTTCGAATTTGACCAACTTCTCGGAATTGAAAATTGAGCATAGATTTGGATGTCCCGTTGGTAGACAAATGCGCACGCCAACTTTCGTGACATTCCGAGCTATTTTCAACTTTGACCAACTTCTCGGAATTTAAATTTGCGAATACATTTGGATGTCCCGTTGGTAGACAAGTGTGCACGCCAACTTTCGTGACGTTCCAAGATATTTTCTCGCCCTTTAAGCCCAAGTCTAGCGAAAACGCACGATAAATTTTCAACTTTGACCAGCTTCCCGGAATTGAAATTTGAGAATAGATTTGGATGTCCCATTGGTAGACAAGCGTCCACACCAACTTTCGTGACGTTCCGAGCTATTTTCTCCCCCCTTTAAGCCCAAGTCTAGCGAAAACGCACGGTCGAGTTTTGAATTTGACCAACTTCTTGGAATTGAAAATTGAGCATAGATTTGGATGTCCCGTTGGTAGACAAAAGTGCACGCCAACTTTTGTGACGTTCCAAGCTATTTTCTCGCCTTTTAAACCCAAGTCTAGCGAAAACGCACGGTCGATTTTCAACTTTGACCAACTTCTCGGAATTCAAATTTTGAGAATGGATTTGGATGTCTCGTTAGTAGACAAATGCGCACGCCAACTTTCGTGACGTTCCGAGCTATTTTCTCGCCTTTTAAGCCAAAGTCTAGCGAAAACGCACAGTCGATTTTCAATTTTGACCAACTTCTCGGAATTTAAATTGAGAATAGATTTGGATGTCCCATTTGTAGACATGCGCGCACAGCAACTTTCATGACATTACGAGCTAATTTCACATCCTTTAAGCTCAATTCTAGTAAAAACGCACGATCGAGTTTCAACTTTGACCAACTTCTTGGAATTGAAATTTGAGAATACTTTTGAATGTCCCATTGGTAGACAAGCGTCCACACCAAACTTTCATGACGTTCCGAGCTATTTTCTCCCCCTTTTAAGCCCAAGTCTAGCGAAAAACGCACGTTCGAGTTTCCAATTTGACCAACTTCTCGGATTTGAAAAATTGAGCATATATTTGGATGTCCCGTCGGTAGACAAATGCGCACGCCAACTTTCGTGACGTTCCGAGCTATTTTCTCACGCTTTAAGCCTAAGTCTAGCGAAAATGCACGGTCGATTTTCAACTTTGACCAACTTCTCGGAATTTAAATTTGAGAATGGATTTGGATGTCCCGTTGGTAGATAAGTGCACACGCCCAAGGTTCGTGACGTTTCCGATCTATTTTCTCCACCTTTAAGCCCAAGTCTAGCGAAAACGCACGATCGAGTTTCAACTTTGACTAACTTCTCGGAATTGAAATTTGAGAATAGTTTTGGATGTCCCATTGGTTAGGACAGGCGTCCACACCAACTTTCGTGACGTTTCGAGCTATTTTCTCCCCCCTTTAAGCCCAACTCTAGCGAAAACGCACGGTCGAGTTTCGAATTTGACCAACTTCTTGGAATTTAAAATTGAGCATAGATTTGGATGTCCCATTGGTAGGACAAGCGTCCACGCCAACTCTCGTGACGTTCCGAGCTATTTTCTCCCCCCTTTAAGCCCAAGTCTAGCGAAAACGTACGGTCGAGTTTCAACTTTAACTAACTTCTCGGAATTGAAATTTGAGAATAGTTTTGGATGTCCCATTGGTAGACAAACGTCCACACCAACTTTCGTGACGTTCCGAGCTATTTTCACACCCTTTAAGCCCAACTCTAGCGAAAACGCACGGTCGAGTTTCGAATCTGAACAACTTCTCGGAATTGAAAATTGAGCATAGATTTGGATGTCCCCGTTGGTAGACAAATGCGCACGCCAGCTTTCGTGACATTCCGAGCTATTTTCTCACCCTTTAAGCCTAAGTGTAGCGAAAATGCACGGTCGATTTTCAACTTTGACCAACTTCTCGGAATTTAAATTTGCGAATAGATTTGGATGTCACATTGGTAGACGAGCGTCCACGTCAACTTTTGTGACGTTCCGAGCTATTTTCACACCCTTTAAGCCCAACTCTAGCGAAAATGCACAGTCGAGTTTCGAATTTGAACAACTTCTCGGAATTGAAAATTGAGCATAGATTTGGATGTCCCGTTGGTAGACAAATGTGCACGCCAGCTTTCGTGACGTTCCAAGCTATTTTCTCACCCTTTAAGCCTAAGTGTAGCAAAAATGCACGGTCGATTTTCAACTTTGACCAACTTCTCGGAATTTAAATTTGCGAATAGATTTGGATGTCACATTGTTAGACGAGCGTCCCACGTCAACTTTTGTGACGTTCCGAGCTATTTTCACACCCTTTAAGCCCAACTCTAGCGAAAACGCACAGTCGAGTTTCGAATTTGAACAACTTCTCGGAATTGAAAAGTGAGCATAGATTTGGATGTCCCGTTGGTAGACAAATGCGCACGCCAGCTTTCGTGACGTTCCAAGCTATTTTCTCACCCTTTAAGCCTAAGTCTAGCGAAAATGCAAGGTCGATTTTCAACTTTGACCAACTTCTCGAAATATAAATTTGAGAATAGATTTGGATGTCACATTGGTAGACGAGCGTCCACGCCAACTTTCGTGACGTTCTGAGCTATCTTCACACCCTTTAAGACCAAGTCTAGCGAAAACGCACGATCGAGTTTCAACTTTGACCAACTTCTTGGAATTGAAATTCGAGAATAGTTTTCGATGTCCCATTGGTAGACAAGCGTCCACGCCAACTCTCGTGACATTCCGAGCTATTTTCTCCCCCTTTAAGCCCAAGTCTAGCGAAAACGCACGGTCGAGTTTCGAATTTGACCAACTTCTCGGAATTGAAAATTGAGCATAGATTTGGATGTCCCGTTGGTAGACAAATGCGCACGCACAACTTTCGTGACATTCCGAGCTATTTTCTCGCTCTTTAAGCCCAAGTCTAGCGAAAACGCACGGTCGAGTTTCGAATTTGACCAACTTCTTGGAATTGAAAATTGAGCATAGATTTGGATGTCCCGTTGGTAGACAAATGCGCACGCCAACTTTCGTGACGTTCCGAGCTATTTTCTCACCCTTTAAGCCCAAGTCTAGTGAAAATGCACAGTCGATTTTCAACTTTGACCAACTTCTCGGAATATAAATTTGAGCATAGATTTGGATGTCCTATTGGTAGACAAATGCGCACACCAACTTTCGTCACATTACGAGCTAATTTCACGCCCTTTGAGCTCAAGTCGAGTGAAAACGCACGGTCGACTTTCGAATTTGACCAACTTCTCGGAATTGAAAATTGAGCATAGATTTGGATGTCCCGTTGGTAGACAAAGGCGCACGCCAACTTTCGTGACGTTCCGAGCTATTTTCAACTTTGACCAACTTCTCGGAATTTAAATCTGCGAATACATTTGGATGTCCCGTTGGTAGACAAGTGTGCACGCCAACTTTCGTGACGTTCCAAGATATTTTCTCGCCCTTTAAGCCCAAGTCTAGCGAAAACGCACGGTAAATTTTCAACTTTGACCAACTTCCCGGAATTGAAATTTGAGAATAGATTTGGATGTCCCATTGGTAGACAAGCGTCCACACCAACTTTCGTGACGTTCCGAGCTATTTTCTCCCCCTTTAAGCCCAAGTCTAACGAAAAACGCACGGTCGAGTTTTGAATTTGACCAACTTCTTGGAATTGAAAATTGAGCATAGATTTGGATGTCCCGTTGGTAGACAAAAGTGCACGCCAACTTTCGTGACGTTCCGAGCTATTTTCTCACCTTTTAATCCCAAGTCTAGCGAAAACGCACGGTCGATTTTCAACTTTGACCAACTTCTCGGAATTCAAATTTGAGAATGGATTTGGATGTGCCGTTAGTAGACAAATGCGCACGCCAACTTTCGTGACGTTCCGAGCTATTTTCTCGCCTTTTAAGCCCAAGTCTAGCGAAAACGCACGGGTCGATTTTCAATTTTGACCAACTTCTCGGAATTTAAATTGAGAATAGATTTGGATGTCCCATTTGTAGACATGCGCGCACAGCAACTTTCATGAAAATTACGAGCTAATTTCACATCCTTTAAGCTCAATTCTAGCAAAAACGCACGATCGAGTTTCAACTTTGACCAACTTCTTGGAATTGAAATTTGAGAATAGTTTTGAATGTCCCATTGGTAGACAAGCGTCCACACCAACTTTCATGACGTTCCGAGCTATTTTCTCCCCCTTTAAGCCCAAGTCTAGCGAAAACGCACGTTCGAGTTTCCAATTTGACCAACTTCTCGGATTTGAAAATTGAGCATATATTTGGATGTCCCGTTGGTAGAGAAATGCGCACGCCAACTTTCGTGACGTTCCGAGCTATTTTCTCACGCTTTAAGCCTAAGTCTAGCGAAAATGCACGGTCGATTTTCAACTTTGACCAACGTCTCGGAATTTAAATTTGAGAATGGATTTGGATGTCCCGTTGGTAGATAAGTGCACACGCCAACTTTCGTGACGTTTCCGATCTATTTTCTCCACCTTTAAGCCCAAGTCTAGCGAAAACGCACGATCGAGTTTCAACTTTGACTAAACTTCTCGGAATTGAAATTTGAGAATATTTTTTGGATGTCCCATTGGTAGACAAACGTCCACACCAACTTTCGTGACGTTCCGAGCTATTTTCACAACCCTTTAAGCCCAACTCTAGCGAAAACGCACGGTCGAGTTTCGAATCTGAACAACTTCTCGGAAATTAAAATTGAGCATAGATTTGGATGTCCCGTTGGTAGACAAATGCGCACGCCAACTTTCGTGACGTTCCGAGCTATTTTCTCACCCTTTAAGCACAAGTCTAGCGAAAATGCACGGTCGATTTTCAACTTTGACCAACTTCTCGGAATATAAATTTGAGCATAGATTTGGATGTCCCGTTGGCAGACAAATGTGCACACCAACTTTCGTCACATTACGAGCTAATTTCACACCCTTTAAGCTCAAGTCGAGCGAAAACGCACGGTCGAGTTTCGAATTTGACCAACTTCTCGGAATTGAAAATTGAGCATTAGATTTTTATGTCCCGTTGGTAGACAAATGCGCACGCCAACTTTCATGACGTTCCGAGCTATTTTCTCACCCTTTAAGCACAAGTCTAGCGAAAATGCACGGTCGATTTTCAACTTTGACCAACTTCTCGGAATATAAATTTGAGCATAGATTTGGATGTCCCATTGGTAGACAAATGTGCACACCAACTTTCGTCACATTACGAGCTAATTTCACACCCTTTAAGCTCAAGTCGAGCGAAAACGTACGGTCGAGTTTCGAATTTGACCAACATCTCAGAATTGAAAATTGAGCATAGATTTGGATGTCCCGTTGGTAGACAAATGCGCACGCCAACTTTCGTGACGTTCCGAGCTATTTTCTCACCCTTTAAGCACAAGTCTAGCGAAAATGCACGGTCGATTTTCAACTTTGACCAACTTCTCGGAATATAAATTTGAGCATAGATTTGGATGTCCCGTTGGTAGACAAATGTGCACACCAACTTTCGTCACATTACGAGCTAATTTCACACCCTTTAAGCTCAAGTCCGAGCGAAAACGCACGGTCGAGTTTCGAATTTGACCAACTTCTCGGAATTGAAAATTGAGCATAGATTTGGATGTCCCGTTGGTAGACAAATGCGCACGCCAACTTTCGTGACGTTCCGAGCTATTTTCAACTTTGACCAACTTCTCGGAATTTAAATTTGCGAATACATTTGGATGTCCCGTTGGTAGACAAGTGTGCACGCCAACTTTCGTGACGTTCCAAGATATTTTTCTCGCCCTTTAAGCCCAAGTCTAGCGAAAACGCACGGTAAGTTTTCAACTTTGACCAACTTCCCGGAATTGAGATTTGAGAATAGATTTGGATGTCCCCATTGGTAGACAAGCGTCCCACACCAACTTTCGTGACGTTCGGAGCTATTTTCTCCCCCTTTAAGCCCAAGTCTAGCGAAAACGCACGGTCGAGTTTTGAATTTGACCAACTTCTTGGAATTGAAAATTGAGCATAGATTTGGATGTCCCGTTGGTAGACAAAAGTGCACGCCAACTTTCGTGATGTTCCGAGCTATTTTCTCGCCTTTTAAGCCCAAGTCTAGCGAAAACGCACGGTCGATTTTCAACTTTGACCAACTTCTCGGAATTCAAATTTGAGAATGGATTTGGATGTCCCGTTAGTAGACAAATGCGCACGCCAACTTTCGTGACGTTCCGAGCTATTTTTCTCGCCTTTTAAGCCCAAGTCTAGCGAAAACACACAGTCGATTTTCAATTTTGACCAACTTCTCGGAATTTAAATTGAGAATAGATTTGGATGTCCCATTTGTAGACATGCGCGCACAGCAACTTTCATGACATTACGAGCTAATTTCACATCCTTTAAGCTCAATTCTAGCAAAAACGCACGATCGAGTTTCAACTTTGACCAACTTCTTGGAATTGAAATTTGAGAATAGTTTTGAATGTCCCATTGGTAGACAAGCGTCCACAAAAAACTTTCATGACGTTCCGAGCTATTTTCTCCCCCTTTAAGCCCAAGTCTAGCGAAAACGCACGTTCGAGTTTCCAATTTGACCAACTTCTCGGATTTGAAAATTGAGCATATATTTGGATGTCCCCGTCGGTAGAAAAAATGCGCACACCAACTTTCGTGACGTTCCGAGCTATTTTCTCACCGCTTTAAGCCTAAGTCTAGCGAAAATGCACGGTCGATTTTCAACTTTGACTAACTTCTCGGAATTGAAATTTGAGAATAGTTTTGGATGTCCCATTGGTAGACAAGCCTCCACACCAACTTTCGTGACGTTTCGAGCTATTTTCTCCCCCTTTAAGCCCAACTCTAGCGAAAACGCACGGTCGAGTTTCAAAATTTGAACAACTTCTCGGAATTGAGAATTGAGCATTAGATTTTGGATGTCACGTTGGTAGACAAATGCGCACGCCAGCTTTCGTGACGTTCCAAGCTATTTTCTCACCCTTTTAAGCCTAAGTCTAGCGAAAATGCAAGGTCGATTTTCAACTTTGACCAACTTCTCGAAATATAAATTTGAGAATAGATTTGGATGTCACATTGGTAGACGAGCGTCCCACGCCAACTTTCGTGACGTTCCGATTTATTTTCACACCCTTTAAGCCCAACTCTAGCGAAAACGCACGGTCGAGTTTCGAATCTGAACAACTTCTCGGAATTGAAAATTGAGAATAGATTTGGATGTCCCGTTGGTAGACAAGCGTCCACGCCAACTTTCGTGACATTCCGAGCTATTTTCACGCCCTTTAAGCCCAACTCTAGCGAAAACGCACGGTCGAGTTTCGAATCTGAACAACTTCTCGGAATTGAAAATTGAGCATAGATTTGGATGTCCCGTTGGTAGACAAATGTGCACGCCAGCTTTCGTGACGTTCCGAGCTATTTTCTCACCCTTTAAACCTAAGTGTAGCGAAAATGCACGGTCGATTTTCAAACTTTGACCAACTTCTCGGAATTGAAAATTGAGCATAGATTTGGATGTCCCGTTGGTAGACAAATGCGCACGCCAGCTTACGTGACGTTCCGAGCTATTTTCTCACCCTTTAAGCCTAAGTGTAGCGAAAATGCACGGTCGATTTTTCAACTTTGACCAACTTCTCGGAATTTAAATTTGCGAATAGATTTGGATGTCACATTGGTAGACGAGCGTCCACGCCAACTTTTGTGACGTTTCGAGCTATTTTCACACCCTTTAAGCCCAATTCTAGCAAAAAATGCACGGTAGAGTTTCGAATCTGAACAACTTCTCGGAATTGAAAATTGAGCATAGATTTGGATGTCCCGTTGGTAGACAAATGCGCACACCAGCTTTCGTGACGTTCCAAGCTATTTTCTCACCCTTCAAGGCTAAGTGTTGCGAAAATGCACGGCCGATTTTCAACTTTGACCAACTTCTCAGAATTGAAATTTGTGAATAGATTTGGATGTCACATTGGTAGACGAGCGTCCACGCCAACTTTTGTGACGTTCCGAGCTAGTTTCACACCTTTAAGCCCAACTCTAGCGAAAACGCACGGTCGAGTTTCGAATTTCAACAACTTCTCGGAATTGAAAATTGAGCATAGATTTGGATGTCCCGTTGGTAGACAAATGCGCACGCCAGCTTTCGTGACGTTCCAAGCTATTTTCTCACCCTTTAAGCCTAAGTCTAGCGAAAATGCACGGTCGATTTTCAACTTTGACCAACTTCTCGAAATATAAATTTGAGAATAGATTTGGAGGTCACATTGGTAGTACGAGCGTCCACGCCAACTTTCGTGACGTTCCGATCTATTTTCACACCCTTTAAGCCCAAGTCTAGCGAAAAACGCACGGTCGAGTTTCGAATTTGACCAACTTTTCGGAATTAAAAATTGAGCATAGATTTCGATGTCCCGTTGGTAGACAAATGCGCACGCCAACTTTTGTCACAATACGAGCTAATTTCACACTCTTTAAGCTCTAGTCTAGCAAAAATGCACGGTCGATTTTCCATTTTGACCAACTTCTCGGAATATAAATTTGAGAATATATTTGGATGTCACATTGGTAGATTTTCCACGCTAACTTTTGTGACGTTCCGATCTATCTTCTCCCGCTTTAAACCCAAGTCTAGCGAAAACGCACGATCGAGTTTCAACTCTGACCAACTTCTCGGAATTGAAATTTGAGAATAGTTTTGGATGTCCCATTGGTAGACGAGTGTCCACACCAACTTTCGTGATGTTCCGAGCTATTTTCTCCCGCTTTCAGCCCAAGTCTAGCGAAAACGTACGGTCGAGTTTCGAATTTGACCAACTTCTCGAAATTGAAAATTGAGCATAGATTTGGATGTCCCGTTGGTAGACAAATACGCACGCCAACTTTCGTGACGTTCCGGGCTATTTTCTCAACCTTTAAGCCTAAGTGTAGTGAAAATGCACGGTCGATTTTCAACTTTGACCAACTTCTCGGAATTTAAATTTGCGAATAGATTTGACCAACTTCTCGGAATTAAAAATTGAGCATAGATTTGGATGTCCCGTTGGTAGACAAATACGCACGCCAACGTTTGTCACATTACGAGCTAATTTCACACCCTTTGAGCTCAAGTCTAGGTAAAATGCACGGTCGATTTTCAACTTTGTTCAACTTCTCGGAATATAAATTTGAGAATAGATTTGGTTTTCACGTTGGTAGATGAGCGTCCACGCTAACTTTCGTGACGTTCCGATCTATCTTCTCCCCCTTTAAACCCAAGTCTAGCGAAAACGCACGATCGAGTTTCAACTTTGACCAACTTCTCGGAATTGAAATTTGAGAATAGTTTTGTATGTCCCATTGGTAGACAAGCGGCCACATCAACTTTCGTGACGTTCCGAGCTATTTTCTCCCCCTTTAAGCCCAAGTCTAGCGAAAACGTACAGTCGAGTTTCGAATTTGACCAACTTCTCAGAATTGAAAATTGAGCATAGATTTGGATGTCCCGTTGGTAGACAAATGTGCACGCCAACTTTCGTGACGTTTCGAGCTATTTTTTCACCGTTTAAGCCCAAATCTAGCGAAAATGCACGGTCGATTTTCAACTTTGACCAACTTTTCGGAATATAAATTTGAGAATAGATTTGGATGTCCCATTGGTAGACGAGCATCCACGCCAACTTTCGTGACGTTCCGATCTATTTTCACACCCTTTAAGCCCAAGTCTAGCAAAAACGCACGGTCAAGTTTCGAATTTGACCAACTTCTCGGAATTAAAAATTGAGCATAGATTTGGATGTCCCGTTGGTAGACAAATTCGCAGCCAACATTTGTCACATTACGAGCCAATTTCACACCCTTTAAGCTCAAGTCTAGCGAAAACGCACGGTCGAGTTTCAAATTTGACCAACTTCTCGGAATTGAAAATTGAGCATAGATTTGGATGTCCCGTTGGTAGACAAATGCGCATGCCAACTTTCGTGACATTCCGAGCTATTTTCTCACCCTTTAAGCCCAAGTCTAGCGAAAATGCACGGTCGATTTTTGAATTTTACCAACTTCTCGTAATCAAAAATTTAGAATAGATTTGGATGTTCCATTGGTAGACAAATGCGCACGCCAACTTTCGTCACATTACGAGCTAATTTCACAACCTTTAAGCTCAAGTTGAGCGAAAACGCACGGTCGAGTTTCAAATTTGACCAACTTCTCAGAATTTAAATTTGAGAATGGATTTGGATGTCACATTATGACCAACTTTCATAATGTTCCGAGCTATTTTCACACCCTTTAAGCCCAAGTCTAACGAAAACGCATGGTCGAGTTTCAACTTTGACTAACTTCTCGGAATTGAAATTTGAGAATTGTTTTGGATGTCCCATTGGTAGACAAGCGTCCACACCAACTTTCGTGACGTTCTGAGCTATTTTCTCCCCCTTTGAGCCCAAGCCTAGCGAAAACGCACGGTCAAGTTTCGAATTTTACCAACTTCTCAGAATTAAAAATTGAGCATAGATTTGGATGTCCCGTTGGTAGACAAATGCGCACGCCAACGTTCGTGATGTTTTGAGCTAATTTCACACCCTTTAAGCTCAAGTCTAGGTAAAATGCACGGTCGATTTTCAACTTTGATCAACTTCTCGGAATATAAATTTGAGAATAGATTTGGTTTTCACGTTGGTAGATGAGTGTCCACGCTAACTTTCGTGACGTTCCGATCTATCTTCTCCCCCTTTAAACCCAAGTCTAGCGAAAACGCACAATCGAGTTTCAACTTTGACCAACTTCTCGGAATTAAAAATTGGGCATAGATTTGGATGTCCCGTTGGTAGACAAATTCGCAGCCAACATTTGTCACATTACGAGCCAATTTCACACCCTTTAAGCTCAAGTCTAGCGAAAACGCACGGTCGAGTTTCAAATTTGACCAACTTCTCGGAATTGAAAATTGAGCATAGATTTGGATGTCTCGTTGGTAGACAAATGCGCACGCCAACTTTCGTGACGTTCCGAGCTATTTTCTCACCCTTTAAGCCTAAGTCTAGCGAAAACGCACGGTCGAGTTTCGAATTTGACCAACTTCTCGGAATTGAAAATTGAGCATAGATTTGGATGTCCCGTTGGTAGACAAATGCGCACGCCAACTTTTGTGACGTTCCGAGCTATTTTCTCATGCTTTAAGCCTAAGTCTAGCAAAAATGCACGGTCTATTTTCAAATTTGACCAACTTCTCCGAATTTAAATTTGAGAATGGATTTGGATGTCCCGTTGGTAGAAAAATGTGCACGCGAACTTTCGTGACGTTCCGGGCTATTTTCTCACGCTTTAAGCCTACGTCTAGCGAAAATGCACGGTCTATTTTCAACTTTGACCAACTTCTCTGAATTTAAATTTGAGAATGGATTTGGATGTCCCGTTGGTAGATAAGTTCACACGCCAACTTTCGTGACGTTCCGAGCTATTTTCTTCCCCTTTAAGCCCAACTCTAGAGAAATCGCACGATCGTGTTTCGGCTTTGACCTACTTCTCAGAAATGAAATTGAGAATAGATTTGGATGTCCCATTTCAAGACATGCGTGCACAACAACTTTTGTGACGTTACGAGCTAATTTTACACCCTTTAAGCTCAAGTTTAGCGAAAACGCACGGTGGCATTTCTGCTTTGACCAACTTCTTGGAATTGAAATTTGAGAATAGATTTGGATGTCCCATTGGTAGACAAGTGCGCACGCCAACTTTCGTGACGTTCCAAGCTATTTTCTCGCCCTTTAAGCCCAAGTCTAGCGAAAACGCATGGTAAATTTTCAACTTTGACCAACTTCCCAGAATTGAAATTTGAGAATAGATTTTGATGTCCCATTGGTAGACAAGCGTCCATGCCAACTTTCGTGACGTTCCGAGCTATTTTCTCACCCTTTAAGCCTAAGTCTAGTGAAAACGCACGGTCGAGTTTCGAATTTGACCAACTTCTCCGAATTAAAAATTGAGCATAGATTTGGATGTCCCGTTGGTAGAAAAATGCGCATGCCAACTTTCATGAAATTCCGAGCTATTTTCTCACCCTTTAAGCCCAAGTGTAGCGAAAAAGCACGGTCGATTTTCAGCTTTCACCAACTTCTCAGAATATAAATTTGAGAATAGATTTGGATGTCACATTGGTAGACGAGCATCCACGCCAACTTTCGTGACATTCCGATCTATTTTCTCCCCCTTTAAGCCCAAGTCTAGCGAAAACGCACGATGGAGTTTCAACTTTGACCAACTTCTCGGAATTTAAATTTGAGAATGGATTTGGTTGTCCCGTTGGTAGACGAGCATCCACGCCAACTTTCGTAACGTTCCGAGCTATTTTCACACCCTTTAAGCCCAAGTCTAGCGAAAACGCACGATTGAGTTTCAACTTTGATTAAATTCTTGGAATTGAAATTTGAGAATAGTTTTGGATGTCCCATTGGTAGACAAGCGTCCACACAAACTTTCGCGACGTTTCGAGCTATTTTCTCCCCCTTAAAACCCAAGTCTAGCGAAAACGCACGGTCTAGTTTCGAATTTGACCAACTTCTCGGAATTAAAAATTGAGCATAGATTTGGATGTCCCGCTGGTAGAAAAATGCGCACGCCAACTTTCGTGACGTTCCGAGCTATTTTCTCACCCTTTAAGCCTAAGTCTAGCGAAAACGCACGGTCGAGTTTCGAATTTGACCAACTTCTCAGAATTAAAAATTGAGCATAGATTTGGATGTCCCGTTCGTAGACAAATGCGCACGCCAACTTTCATGACATTCCGAGCTATTTTCTCACCCTTTAAGCCCAAGTCTAGCGAAAATGCACGGTCGATTTTCAACTTTGACCAACTTCTCGAAATATAAATTTGAGAATAGATTTGGATGTCCCATTGGTAGACGAGCGTCCACGCCAACTTTCGTGACGTTCCGATCTATTTTCTCCCCCTTTAAGCCCAAGTCTAGCGAAAACGCACGGTCGAGTTTCGAATTTGACTTACTTCTCGGAATTGAAAACTGAGCATAGATTTGGATGTCCCGTTGGTAGACAAATGCGCACGCCAACTTTCGTGACATTCCGAGCTACTTTCTCACCGTTTAAGCCTAAGTGTAGCGAAAATGCACGGTCCATTTTCAACTTTGACCAACTTCTCGGAATTTAAATTTTCGAATAGATTTGGATGTCACATTGGTAGAGGAGCATCCACGCCAACTTTCGTGATGTTCCGAGCTATTTTCACACCCTTTAAGCCCAAGCCTAGCGAAAATGCACGATCGAGTTTCAACTTTGACTAACTTCTCGGAATTGAAATTTGAGAATAGTTTTGGATGTCCCATTGGTAGACAAGCGTCCACACCAACTTTCGTGACGTTCCGATCTATTTTCTCCCCCTTTAAACCCAAGTCTAGCGAAAACGCACGATTGAGTTTCAACTTCGACTAACGTCTCGGAATTGAAATTTGAGAATAGATTTGGATGTCACATTGGTAGACGAGCGTCCACGCGAACTTTCGTGACGTTCCGAGCTATTTTCACACCCTTTAAGGCCAATTCTAGCGAAAATGCACGATCGAGTTTCAAATTTGACCAACTTCTCGGAATTGAAATTTGGGAATAGTTTTGGATGTCCCATTGGTAGACAAGCATCCACACCAACTTTCGTGACGTTCCGAGCTATTTTCTCCCCCTTTAAGCCCAAGTGTAGCGAAAACGCACGGTCGAGTTTCAAATTTGACCAACTTCTTGGAATTGAAAATTGAGCATAGATTTGGATGTCCCGTTGGTAGACAAATGCGCACGCCAACTTTCGTGACGTTCTGAGCTATCTTCACACCCTTTAAGCCCAAGTCTAGCGAAAACGCATGATCGAGTTTCAACTTTGACTAACTTCTCGGAATTGAAATTCGACAATAGTTTTGGATGTCCCATTGGTAGACAAGCGTCCACGCCAACTCTCGTGACGTTCCGAGCTATTTTCTCCCCCTCTAAGCCCAATTCTAGCGAAAACGCACGGTCGAGTTTCGAATTTGACCAACTTCTCGGAATATAAATTTGAGCATAGATTTGGATGTCCCGTTGGTAGACAAATGCGCACGCCAACTTTCGTTACGTTCCGACCTATTTTCTCACCCTTTAAGCCTAAGTGTAGCGAAAATGCACGGTTGATTTTCAACTTCTAGCAACTTCTCGGAATTTAAATTTGTGAATAGATTTGGATGTCACATTGGTAGACAAGCGTCCACGCCAACGTTCGTGATGTTCTGAGCTATTTTCACGCCCTTTAAGTCCAAGTCTAGCGAAAACGCACGATCGAGTTTCAACTTTGACTAACTTCTCGGAATTTAAATTTGAGAAGAGTTTTGGATGTCCCATTGGTAGACAAGCGTCCACACCAACTCTCGTGACGTTCCGAGCTATTTTCTCGCTCTTTAAGCCCAAGTCTAGCAAAAACGCACGGTCGAGTTTCGAATTTGACCAACTTCTTGGAATTAAAATTGAGCATAGATTTGGATGTCCCGTTGGTAGACAAATGTGCACACCAACTTTCATCACAGTACGAGTTAATTTCACACCCTTTAAGCTCAAGTCGACCGAAAACGCACAGTCGAGTTTCGAATTTGACCAACTTCTCGGAATTGAAAATTGAGCATAGATTTGGATGTCCCGTTGGTAGACAAAGGCACACGCCAACTTTCGTGACGTTCCGAGCTATTTTCAACTTTGACCAACTTCTCGGAATTTAAATTTGCGAATACATTTGGATGTCCCGTTGGTAGACAAGTGTGCACGCCAACTTTCGTGACGTTCCAAGATATTTTCTCGCCCTTTAAGCCCAAGTCTAGCGAAAACGCACGGTAAATTTTCAACTTTGACCAACTTCCCGGAATTGAAATTTGAGAATAGATTTGGATGTCCCATTGGTAGACAAGCGTCCACACCAACTTTCGTGACGTTCCGAGCTATTTTCTCCCCCTTTAAGCCCAAGTCTAACGAAAACGCACGGTCGAGTTTTGAATTTGACCAACTTCTTGGAATTGAAAATTGAGCATAGATTTGGATGTCCCATTGGTAGACAAAAGTGCATGCCAACTTTCGTGACGTTCCGAGCTATTTTCTCGCCTTTTAAGCGCAAGTCTAGCGAAAACGTACGGTCGATTTTCAACTTTGACCAACTTCTCGGAATTCAAATTTGAGAATGGATTTGGATGTCCCGTTAGTAGACAAATGCGCACGCCAACTTTCGTGACGTTCCGAGCTATTTTCTCGTCTTTTAAGCCCATGTCTAGCGAAAACGCACGGTTGATTTTTAATTTTGACCAACTTCTCGGAATTTAAATTGAGAATAGATTTGGATGTCCCATTTGTAGACATGCGCGCACAGCAACTTTCATGACATTACGAGCTAATTTCACATCCTTTAAGCTCAATTCTAGCAAAAACGCACGATCGAGTTTCAACTTTGACCAACTTCTTGGAATTGAAATTTGAGAATAGTTTTGAATGTCCCATTGGTAGACAAGCGTCCACACCAACTTTCATGACGTTCCGAGCTATTTTCTCCCCCTTTAAGCCCAAGTCTAGCGAAAACGCACGTTCGAGTTTCCAATTTGACCAACTTCTCGGATTTGAAAATTGAGCATATATTTGGATGTCCCGTTGGTAGAGAAATGCGCACGCCAACTTTCGTGACGTTCCGAGCTATTTTCTCACGCTTTAAGCCTAAGTCTAGCGAAAATGCACGGTCGATTTTAAACTTTGACCAACTTCTCGGAATTTAAATTTGAGAATGGATTTGGATGTCCCGTTGGTAGATAAGTGCACACGCCAACTTTCGTGACGTTCCGATTTTCTCCACCTTTAAGCCCAAGTCTAGCGAAAACGCACGATCGAGTTTCAACTTTGACTAACTTCTCGGAATTGAAATTTGAGAATATTTTTGGATGTCCCATTGGTAGACAAACGTCCACACCAACTTTCGTGACGTTCCGAGCTATTTTCACACCCTTTAAGCCCAACTCTAGCGAAAACGCACGATCGAGTTTCGAATCTGAACAACTTCTCGGAAATTAAAATTGAGCATAGATTTGGATGTCCCGTTGGTAGACAAATGCGCACGCCAACTTTCGTGACGTTCCGAGCTATTTTCTCACCCTTTAAGCACAAGTCTAGCGAAAATGCACGGTCGATTTTCAACTTTGACCAACTTCTCGGAATATAAATTTGAGCATAGATTTGGATGTCCCGTTGGTAGACAAATGTGCACACCAACTTTCGTCACATTACGAGCTAATTTCACACCCTTTAAGCTCAAGTCGAGAGAAAACGCACGGTCGAGTTTCGAATTTGACCAACTTCTCGGAATTGAAAATTGAGCATAGATTTGGATGTCCCGTTGGTAGACAAATGCGCACGCCAACTTTCGTGACGTTCCGAGCTATTTTCTCACCCTTTAAGCACAAGTCTAGCGAAAATGCACGGTCGATTTTCAACTTTGACCAACTTCTCGGAATATAAATTTGAGCATAGATTTGGATGTCCCGTTGGTAGACAAATGTGCACACCAACTTTCGTCACATTACGAGCTAATTTCACACCCTTTAAGCTCAAGTCGAGCGAAAACGCACGGTCGAGTTTCGAATTTGACCAACTTCTCGGAATTGAAAATTGAGCATAGATTTGGATGTCCCGTTGGTAGACAAATGCGCACGCCAACTTTCGTGACATTCCGAGCTATTTTCAACTTTGACCAACTTCTCGGAATTTAAATTTGCGAATACATTTGGATGTCTCGTTGGTAGACAAGTGTGCACGCCAACTTTCGTGACGTTCCAAGATATTTTCTCGCCCTTAAAGCCCAAGTCTAGCGAAAACGCACGATAAATTTTCAACTTTGACCAGCTTCCCGGAATTGAAATTTGAGAATAGATTTGGATGTCCCATTGGTAGACAAGCGTCCACAGCAACTTTCGTGACGTTCCGAGCTATTTTCTCCCCCTTTAAGCCCAAGTCTAGCGAAAACGCACGGTCGAGTTTTGAATTTGACCAACTTCTTGGAATTGAAAATTGAGCATAGATTTGGATGTCCCGTTGGTAGACAAAAGTGCACGCCAACTTTTGTGACGTTCCAAGCTATTTTCTCGCCTTTTAAGCCCAAGTCTAGCGAAAACGCACGGTCGATTTTCAACTTTGACCAACTCCTCAGAATTCAAATTTGAGAATGGATTTGGATGTCCCGTTAGTAGACAAATGCGCACGCCAACTTTCGTGACGTTCCTAGCTATTTTCTCGCCTTTTAAGCCAAAGTCTAGCGAAAACGCACAGTCAATTTTCAATTTTGACCAACTTCTCGGAATTTAAATTGAGAATAGATTTGGATGTCCCATTTGTAGACATGCGCGCACAGCAACTTTCATGACATTACGAGCTAATTTCACATCCTTTAAGCTCAATTCTAGCAAAAACGCACGATCGAGTTTCAACTTTGACCAACTTCTTGGAATTGAAATTTGAGAATAGTTTTGAATGTCCCATTGGTAGACAAGCGTCCACACCAACTTTCATGACGTTCCGAGCTATTTTCTCCCCCTTTAAGCCCAAGTCTAGCGAAAACGCACGTTCGAGTTTCCAATTTGACCAACTTCTCGGATTTGAAAATTGAGCATATATTTGGATGTCCCGTCGGTAGACAAATGCGCACGCCAACTTTCGTGACGTTCCGAGCTATTTTCTCACGCTTTAAGCCTAAGTCTAGCGAAAATGCACGGTCGATTTTCAACTTTGACCAACTTCTCGGAATTTAAATTTGAGAATGGATTTGGATGTCCCGTTGGTAGATAAGTGCACACGCCAAGGTTCGTGACGTTCCGATCTATTTTCTCCACCTTTAAGCCCAAGTCTAGCGAAAACGCACGATCGAGTTTCAACTTTGCCTAACTTCTCGGAATTGAAATTTGAGAATAGTTTTGGATGTCCCATTGGTAGACAAGCGTCCACACCAACTTTCGTGACGTTTCGAGCTATTTTCTCCCCCTTTAAGCCCAACTCTAGCGAAAACGCACGGTCGAGTTTCGAATTTGACCAACTTCTTGGAATTTAAAATTGAGCATAGATTTGGATGTCCCATTGGTAGACAAGCGTCCACGCCAACTCTCGTGACGTTCCGAGCTATTTTCTCCCCCTTTAAGCCCAAGTCTAGTGAAAACGTACGGTCGAGTTTCAACTTTAACTAACTTCTCGGAATTGAAATTTGAGAATAGTTTTGGATGTCCCATTGGTAGACAAACGTCCACCCCAACTTTCGTGACGTTCCGAGCTATTTTCACACCCTTTAAGCCCAACTCTAGCGAAAACGCACGGTCGAGTTTCGAATTTGAACAACTTCTCGGAATTGAAAATTGAGCATAGATTTGGATGTCCCGTTGGTAGACAAATGCGCACGCCAGCTTTCGTGACGTTCCGAGCTATTTTCTCACCCTTTAAGCCTAAGTGTAGCGAAAATGCACGGTCGATTTTCAACTTTGACCAACTTCTCGGAATTTAAATTTGCGAATAGATTTGGATGTCACATTGGTAGACGAGCGTCCACGTCAACTTTTGTGACGTTCCGAGCTATTTTCACACCCTTTAAGCCCAACTCTAGCGAAAATGCACAGTCGAGTTTCGAATTTGAACAACTTCTCGGAATTGAAAATTGAGCATAGATTTGGATGTCCCGTTGGTAGACAAATGTGCACGCCAGCTTTCGTGACGTTCCAAGCTATTTTCTCACCCTTTAAGCCTAAGTGTAGCAAAAATGCACGGTCGATTTTCAACTTTGACCAACTTCTCGGAATTTAAATTTGCGAATAGATTTGGATGTCACATTGTTAGACGAGCGTCCACGTCAACTTTTGTGACGTTCCGAGCTATTTTCACACCCTTTAAGCCCAACTCTAGCGAAAACGCACAGTCGAGTTTCGAATTTGAACAACTTCTCGGAATTGAAAAGTGAGCATAGATTTGGATGTCCCGTTGGTAGACAAATGCGCACGCCAGCTTTCGTGACGTTCCAAGCTATTTTCTCACCCTTTAACCCTAAGTCTAGCGAAAATGCAAGGTCGATTTTCAACTTTGACCAACTTCTCGAAATATAAATTTGAGAATAGATTTGGATGTCACATTGGTAGACGAGCGTCCACGCCAACTTTCATGACATTCTGAGCTATCTTCACACCCTTTAAGACCAAGTCTAGCGAAAACGCACGATCGAGTTTCAACTTTGACCAACTTCTTGGAATTGAAATTCGAGAATAGTTTTGGATGTCCCATTGGTAGACAAGCGTCCACGCCAACTCTCGTGACATTCCGAGCTATTTTCTCCCCCTTTAAGCCCAAGTCTAGCGAAAACGCACGGTCGAGTTTCGAATTTGACCAACTTCTCGGAATTGAAAATTGAGCATAGATTTGGATGTCCCGTTGGTAGACAAATGCGCACGCCAACTTTCGTGACATTCCGAGCTATTTTCTCGCTCTTTAAGCCCAAGTCTAGCGAAAATGCACGGTCGAGTTTCGAATTTGACCAACTTCTTGGAATTGAAAATTGAGCATAGATTTGGATGTCCCGTTGGTAGACAAATGCGCACGCCAACTTTCGTGACGTTCCGAGCTATTTTCTCACCCTTTAAGCCCAAGTCTAGTGAAAATGCACGGTCGATTTTCAACTTTGACCAACTTCTCGGAATATAAATTTGAGCATAGATTTGGATGTCCCATTGGTAGACAAATGCGCACACCAACTTTCGTCACATTACGAGCTAATTTCACGCCCTTTGAGCTCAAGTCGAGTGAAAACGCACGGTCGACTTTCGAATTTGACCAACTTCTCGGAATTGAAAATTGAGCATAGATTTGGATGTCCCGTTGGTAGACAAAGGCGCACGCCAACTTTCGTGACGTTCCGAGCTATTTTCAACTTTGACCAACTTCTCGGAATTTAAATCTGCGAATACATTTGGATGTCCCGTTGGTAGACAAGTGTGCACGCCAACTTTCGTGACGTTCCAAGATATTTTCTCGCCCTTTAAGCCCAAGTGTAGCGAAAACGCACGGTAAATTTTCAACTTTGACCAACTTCCCGGAATTGAAATTTGAGAATAGATTTGGATGTCCCATTGGTAGACAAGCGTCCACACCAACTTTCGTGACGTTCCGAGCTATTTTCTCCCCCTTTAAGCCCAAGTCTAACGAAAACGCACGGTCGAGTTTTGAATTTGACCAACTTCTTGGAATTGAAAATTGAGCATAGATTTGGATGTCCCGTTGGTAGACAAAAGTGCACGCCAACTTTCGTGACGTTCCGAGCTATTTTCTCGCCTTTTAAGCCCAAGTCTAGCGAAAACGCACGGTCGATTTTCAACTTTGACCAACTTCTCGGAATTCAAATTTGAGAATGGATTTGGATGTCCCGTTAGTAGACAAATGCGCACGCCAACTTTCGTGACGTTCCGAGCTATTTTCTCGCCTTTTAAGCCCAAGTCTAGCGAAAACGCACGGTCGATTTTCAATTTTGACCAACTTCTCGGAATTTAAATTGAGAATAGATTTGGATGTCCCATTTGTAGACATGCGCGCACAGCAACTTTCATGAAATTACGAGCTAATTTCACATCCTTTAAGCTCAATTCTAGCAAAAACGCACGATCGAGTTTCAACTTTGACCAACTTCTTGGAATTGAAATTTGAGAATAGTTTTGAATGTCCCATTGGTAGACAAGCGTCCACACCAACTTTCATGACGTTCCGAGCTATTTTCTCCCCCTTTAAGCCCAAGTCTAGCGAAAACGCACGTTCGAGTTTCCAATTTGACCAACTTCTCGGATTTGAAAATTGAGCATATATTTGGATGTCCCGTTGGTAGAGAAATGCGCACGCCAACTTTCGTGACGTTCCGAGCTATTTTCTCACGCTTTAAGCCTAAGTCTAGCGAAAATGCACGGTCGATTTTCAACTTTGACCAACTTCTCGGAATTTAAATTTGAGAATGGATTTGGATGTCCCGTTGGTAGATAAGTGCACACGCCAACTTTCGTGACGTTCCGATCTATTTTCTCCACCTTTAAGCCCAAGTCTAGCGAAAACGCACGATCGAGTTTCAACTTTGACTAACTTCTCGGAATTGAAATTTGAGAATATTTTTGGATGTCCCATTGGTAGACAAACGTCCACACAAACTTTCGTGACGTTCCGAGCTATTTTCACACCCTTTAAGCCCAACTCTAGCGAAAACGCACGGTCGAGTTTCGAATCTGAACAACTTCTCGGAAATTAAAATTGAGCATAGATTTGGATGTCCCGTTGGTAGACAAATGCGCACGCCAACTTTCGTGACGTTCCGAGCTATTTTCTCACCCTTTAAGCACAAGTCTAGCGAAAATGCACGGTCGATTTTCAACTTTGACCAACTTCTCGGAATATAAATTTGAGCATAGATTTGGATGTCCCGTTGGTAGACAAACGTGCACACCAACTTTCGTCACATTACGAGCTAATTTCACACCCTTTAAGCTCAAGTCGAGCGAAAACGCACGGTCGAGTTTCGAATTTGACCAACTTCTCGGAATTGAAAATTGAGCATAGATTTGGATGTCCCGTTGGTAGACAAATGCGCACGCCAACTTTCATGACGTTCCGAGCTATTTTCTCACCCTTTAAGCACAAGTCTAGCGAAAATGCACGGTCGATTTTCAACTTTGACCAACTTCTCGGAATATAAATTTGAGCATAGATTTGGATGTCCCGTTGGTAGACAAATGTGCACACCAACTTTCGTCACATTACGAGCTAATTTCACACCCTTTAAGCTCAAGTCGAGCGAAAACGCACGGTCGAGTTCCGAATTTGACCAACATCTCGGAATTGAAAATTGAGCATAGATTTGGATGTCCCGTTGGTAGACAAATGCGCACGCCAACTTTCGTGACGTTCCGAGCTATTTTCTCACCCTTTAAGCACAAGTCTAGCGAAAATGCACGGTCGATTTTCAACTTTGACCAACTTCTCGGAATATAAATTTGAGCATAGATTTGGATGTCCCGTTGGTAGACAAATGTGCACACCAACTTTCGTCACATTACGAGCTAATTTCACACCCTTTAAGCTCAAGTCGAGTGAAAACGCACGGTTGAGTTTCGAATTTGACCAACTTCTCGGAATTGAAAATTGAGCATAGATTTGGATGTCCCGTTGGTAGACAAATGCGCACGCCAACTTTCGTGACGTTCCGAGCTATTTTCAACTTTGACCAACTTCTCGGAATTTAAATTTGCGAATACATTTGGATGTCCCGTTGGTAGACAAGTGTGCACGCCAACTTTCGTGACGTTCCAAGATATTTTCTCGCCCTTTAAGCCCAAGTCTAGCGAAAACGCACGGTAAATTTTCAACTTTGACCAACTTCCCGGAATTGAAATTTGAGAATAGATTTGGATGTCCCATTGGTAGACAAGCGTCCACACCAACTTTCGTGACGTTCCGAGCTATTTTCTCCCCCTTTAAGCCCAAGTCTAGCGAAAACGCACGGTCGAGTTTTGAATTTGACCAACTTCTTGGAATTGAAAATTGAGCATAGATTTGGATGTCCCGTTGGTAGACAAAAGTGCACGCCAACTTTCGTGACGTTCCGAGCTATTTTCTCGCCTTTTAAGCCCAAGTCTAGCGAAAACGCACGGTCGATTTTCAACTTTGACCAACTTCTCGGAATTCAAATTTGAGAATGGGTTTGGATGTCCCGTTAGTAGACAAATGCGCACGCCAACTTTCGTGACGTTCCGAGCTATTTTCTCGCCTTTTAAGCCCAAGTCTAGCGAAAACACACAGTCGATTTTCAATTTTGACCAACTTCTCGGAATTTAAATTGAGAATAGATTTGGATGTCCCATTTGTAGACATGCGCGCACAGCAACTTTCATGACATTACGAGCTAATTTCACATCCTTTAAGCTCAATTCTAGCAAAAACGCACGATCGAGTTTCAACTTTGACCAACTTCTTGGAATTGAAATTTGAGAATAGTTTTGAATGTCCCATTGGTAGACAAGCGTCCACACCAACTTTCATGACGTTCCGAGCTATTTTCTCCCCCTTTAAGCCCAAGTCTAGCGAAAACGCACGTTCGAGTTTCCAATTTGACCAACTTCTCGGATTTGAAAATTGAGCATATATTTGGATGTCCCGTCGGTAGACAAATGCGCACGCCAACTTTCGTGACGTTCCGAGCTATTTTCTCACGCTTTAAGCCTAAGTCTAGCGAAAATGCACGGTCGATTTTCAACTTTGACTAACTTCTCGGAATTGAAATTTGAGAATAGTTTTGGATGTCCCATTGGTAGACAAGCCTCCACACCAACTTTCGTGACGTTTCGAGCTATTTTCTCCCCCTTTAAGCCCAACTCTAGCGAAAACGCACGGTCAAGTTTCGAATTTGAACAACTTCTCGGAATTGAGAATTGAGCATAGATTTGGATGTCCCGTTGGTAGACAAATGCGCACGCCAGCTTTCGTGACGTTCCAAGCTATTTTCTCACCCTTTAACCCTAAGTCTAGCGAAAATGCAAGGTCGATTTTCAACTTTGACCAACTTCTCGAAATATAAATTTGAGAATAGATTTGGATGTCACATTGGTAGACGAGCGTCCACGCCAACTTTCGTGACGTTCCGATTTATTTTCACACCCTTTAAGCCCAACTCTAGCGAAAACGCACGGTCGAGTTTCGAATCTGAACAACTTCTCGGAATTGAAAATTGAGAATAGATTTGGATGTCCCGTTGGTAGACAAGCGTCCACGCCAACTTTCGTGACATTCCGAGCTATTTTCACGCCCTTTAAGCCCAACTCTAGCGAAAACGCACGGTCGAGTTTCGAATCTGAACAACTTCTCGGAATTGAAAATTGAGCATAGATTTGGATGTCCCGTTGGTAGACAAATGTGCACGCCAGCTTTCGTGACGTTCCGAGCTATTTTCTCACCCTTTAAGCCTAAGTGTAGCGAAAATGCACGGTCGATTTTCAACTTTGACCAACTTCTCGGAATTGAAAATTGAGCATAGATTTGGATGTCCCGTTGGTAGACAAATGTGCACGCCAGCTTACGTGACGTTCCGAGCTATTTTCTCACCCTTTAAGCCTAAGTGTAGCGAAAATGCACGGTCGATTTTCAACTTTGACCAACTTCTCGGAAT
This sequence comes from Larix kaempferi, assembly GCA_027924585.1. Taxonomy (NCBI): domain Eukaryota; kingdom Viridiplantae; phylum Streptophyta; class Pinopsida; order Pinales; family Pinaceae; genus Larix; species Larix kaempferi. The sequence continues at coordinate 131,642 of BSBM01002455.1, read as the reverse complement.
TTAAATTTGCGAATAGATTTGGATGTCACATTGGTAGACGAGCGTCCACGCCAACGTTTGTGACGTTTCGAGCTATTTTCACACCCTTTAAGCCCAACTCTAGCGAAAATGCACGGTCGAGTTTCGAATCTGAACAACTTCTCGGAATTGAAAATTGAGCATAGATTTGGATGTCCCGTTGGTAGACAAATGCGCACACCAGCTTTCGTGACGTTCCAAGCTATTTTCTCACCCTTCAAGCCTAAGTGTTGCGAAAATGCACGGCCGATTTTCAACTTTGACCAACTTCTCAGAATTGAAATTTGTGAATAGATTTGGATGTCACATTGGTAGACGAGCGTCCACGCCAACTTTTGTGACGTTCCGAGCTAGTTTCACACCCTTTAAGCCCAACTCTAGCGAAAACGCACGGTCGAGTTTCGAATTTCAACAACTTCTCGGAATTGAAAATTGAGCATAGATTTGGATGTCCCGTTGGTAGACAAATGCGCACGCCAGCTTTCGTGACGTTCCAAGCTATTTTCTCACCCTTTAAGCCTAAGTCTAGCGAAAATGCACGGTCGATTTTCAACTTTGACCAACTTCTCGAAATATAAATTTGCGAATAGATTTGGATGTCACATTGGTAGACGAGCGTCCACGCCAACTTTTGTGACGTTTCGAGCTATTTTCACACCCTTTAAGCCCAACTCTAGCGAAAATGCACGGTCGAGTTTCGAATCTGAACAACTTCTCGGAATTGAAAATTGAGCATAGATTTGGATGTCACATTGGTAGACGAGCGTCCACGCTAACTTTTGTGACATTCCGATCTATCTTCTCCCGCTTTAAACCCAAGTCTAGCGAAAACGCACGATCGAGTTTCAACTCTGACCAACTTCTCGGAATTGAAATTTGAGAATAGTTTTGGATGTCCCATTGGTAGACGAGTGTCCACACCAACTTTCGTGATGTTCCGAGCTATTTTCTCCCGCTTTAAGCCCAAGTCTAGCGAAAACGTACGGTCGAGTTTCGAATTTGACCAACTTCTCGAAATTGAAAATTGAGCATAGATTTGGATGTCCCGTTGGTAGACAAATACGCACGCCAACTTTCGTGATGTTCCGGGCTATTTTCTCAACCTTTAAGCCTAAGTGTAGTGAAAATGCATGGTCGATTCTCAACTTTGAACAACTTCTCGGAATTTAAATTTGCGAATAGATTTGGATGTCACATTGGTAGACGAGCGTCCACGCCAACTTTTGTGACGTTCTGAGCTATTTTCACACCCTTTCAGACCAAGTCTAGCGAAAACGCACGGTCGAGTTTCGAATTTGACCAACTTCTCGGAATTAAAAATTGAGCATAGATTTGGATGTCCCGTTGGTAGACAAATACGCACGCCAACTTTTGTCACATTACGAGCTAATTTCACACCCTTTAAGCTCAAGTCTAGGTAAAATGCACGGTCGATTTTCAACTTTGATCAACTTCTCGGAATATAAATTTGAGAATAGATTTGGTTTTCACGTTGGTAGATGAGCGTCCACGCTAACTTTCGTGACGTTCCGATCTATCTTCTCCCCCTTTAAACCCAAGTCTAGCGAAAACGCACGATCGAGTTTCAACTTTGACCAACTTCTCGGAATTGAAATTTGAGAATAGTTTTGTATGTCCCATTGGTAGACAAGCGTCCACATCAACTTTCGTGACGTTCCGAGCTATTTTCTCCCCCTTTAAGCCCGAGTATAGCGAAAACGTACAGTCGAGTTTCGAATTTGACCAACTTCTCAGAATTGAAAATTGAGCATAGATTTGGATGTCCCGTTGGTAGACAAATGCGCACGCCAACTTTCGTGACGTCTCGAGCTATTTTTTCACCGTTTAAGCCCAAATCTAGCGAAAATGCACGGTCGATTTTCAACTTTGACCAACTTTTCGGAATATAAATTTGAGAATAGATTTGGATGTCCCATTGGTAGACGAGCATCCACGCCAACTTTCGTGACGTTCCGATCTATTTTCACACCCTTTAAGCCCAAGTCTAGCGAAAACGCACGGTCAAGTTTCGAATTTGACCAACTTCTCGGAATTAAAAATTGAGCATAGATTTGGATGTCCCCGTTGGTAGACAAATTCGCAGCCAACATTTGTCACATTACGAGCCAATTTCACACCCTTTAAGCTCAAGTCTAGCGAAAACGCACGGTCGAGTTTCAAATTTGACCAACTTCTCGGAATTGAAAATTGAGCATAGATTTGGATGTCCCGTTGGTAGACAAATGCGCATGCCAACTTTCGTGACATTCCGAGCTATTTTCTCACCCTTTAAGCCCAAGTCTAGCGAAAATGCATGGTCAAGTTTTGAATTTTACCAACTTCTCGTAATCAAAAATTTAGAATAGATTTGGATGTTCCATTGGTAGACAAATGCGCACGCCAACTTTCGTCACATTATGAGCTAATTTCACAACCTTTAAGCTCAAGTTGAGCGAAAACGCACGGTCGAGTTTCAAATTTGACCAACTTCTCAGAATTTAAATTTGACAATGGATTTGGATGTCACATTGGTAGACGAGCGTCCACGCCAACTTTCATAATGTTCCGAGCTATTTTCACACCCTTTAAGCCCAAGTCTAACGAAAACGCATGGTCGAGTTTCAACTTTGACTAACTTCTCGGAATTGAAATTTGAGAATAGTTTTGGATGTCCCATTGGTAGACAAGCGTCCACACCAACTTTCGTGACGTTCTGAGCTATTTTCTCCCCCTTTGAGCCCAAGCCTAGCGAAAACGCACGGTCAAGTTTCGAATTTTACCAACTTCTCAGAATTAAAAATTGAGCATAGATTTGGATGTCCCGTTGGTAGACAAATGCGCACGCCAACGTTCGTGATGTTTTGAGCTAATTTTACACCCTTTAAGCTCAAGTCTAGGTAAAATGCACGGTCGATTTTCAACTTTGATCAACTTCTCGGAATATAAATTTGAGAATAGATTTGGTTTTCACGTTGGTAGATGAGTGTCCACGCTAACTTTCGTGACGTTCCGATCTATCTTCTCCCCCTTTAAACCCAAGTCTAGCGAAAACGCACAATCGAGTTTCAACTTTGACCAACTTCTCGGAATTGAAATTTGAGAATAGTTTTTGTATGTCCCATTGGTAGACAAGCGTCCACACCAACTTTCGTGACGTTCCGAGCTATTTTCTCCCCCTTTAAGCCCAAGTCTAGCGAAAACGCACGGTCGAGTTTCGAATTTGACCAACTTCTCGGAATTGAAAATTGAGCATAGATTTGGATGTCTCGTTGGTAGACAAATGCGCACGCCAACTTTCGTGACGTTCCGAGCTATTTTCTCACCCTTTAAGCCTAAGTCTAGCGAAAACGCACGGTCGAGTTTCGAATTTGACCAACTTCTCGGAATTGAAAATTGAGCATAGATTTGGATGTCCCGTTGGTAGGCAAATGCGCACGCCAACTTTTGTGACGTTCCGAGCTATTTTCTCATGCTTTAAGCCTAAGTCTAGCAAAAATTTACGGTCTATTTTCAAATTTGACCAACTTCTCCGAATTTAAATTTGAGAATGGATTTGGATGTCCCGTTGGTAGAAAAATGCGCACGCGAACTTTCGTGACGTTCCGGGCTATTTTCTCACGCTTTAAGCCTACGTCTAGCGAAAATGCACGGTCTATTTTCAACTTTGACCAACTTCTCTGAATTTAAATTTGAGAATGGATTTGGATGTCCCGTTGGTAGATAAGTTCACACGCCAACTTTCGTGACGTTCCGAGCTATTTTCTTCCCCTTTAAGCCCAACTCTAGAGAAATCGCACGATCGTGTTTCGGCTTTGACCTACTTCTCAGAAATGAAATTGAGAATAGATTTGGATGTCCCATTTCAAGACATGCGTGCACAACAACTTTTGTGACGTTACGAGCTAATTTTACACCCTTTAAGCTCAAGTTTAGCGAAAACGCACGGTGGCGTTTCTGCTTTGACCAACTTCTTGGAATTGAAATTTGAGAATAGATTTGGATGTCCCATTGGTAGACAAGTGCGCACGCCAACTTTCGTGACGTTCCAAGCTATTTTCTCGCCCTTTAAGCCCAAGTCTAGCGAAAACGCATGGTAAATTTTCAACTTTGACCAACTTCCCAGAATTGAAATTTGAGAATAGATTTTGATGTCCCATTGGTAGACAAGCGTCCATGCCAACTTTCGTGACGTTCCGAGCTATTTTCTCACCCTTTAAGCCTAAGTCTAGCGAAAACGCACTATCGAGTTTCGAATTTGACCAACTTCTCCGAATTAAAAATTGAGCATAGATTTGGATGTCCCGTTGGTAGAAAAATGCGCACGCCAACTTTCGTGACATTCCGAGCTATTTTCTCACCCTTTAAGCCCAAGTGTAGCGAAAAAGCACGGTCAATTTTCAGCTTTCACCAACTTCTCAGAATATAAATTTGAGAATAGATTTGGATGTCACATTGGTAGACAAGCATCCACGCCAACTTTCGTGACATTCCGATCTATTTTCTCCCACTTTAAGCCCAAGTCTAGCGAAAACGCACGATGGAGTTTCAACTTTGACCAACTTCTCGGAATTTAAATTTGAGAATGGATTTGGTTGTCCCGTTGGTAGACGAGCATCCACGCCAACTTTCGTAACGTTCCGAGCTATTTTCACACCCTTTAAGCCCAAGTCTAGCGAAAACGCACGATTGAGTTTCAACTTTGATTAAATTCTTGGAATTGAAATTTGAGAATAGTTTTGGATGTCCCATTGGTAGACAAGCGTCCACACAAACTTTCGCGACGTTTCGAGCTATTTTCTCCCCCTTAAAACCCAAGTCTAGCGAAAACGCACGGTCTAGTTTCGAATTTGACCAACTTCTCGGAATTAAAAATTGAGCATAGATTTGGATGTCCCGCTGGTAGAAAAATGCGCACGCCAACTTTCGTGACGTTCCGAGCTATTTTCTCACCCTTTAAGCCTAAGTCTAGCGAAAACGCACGGTCGAGTTTCAAATTTGACCAACTTCTCGGAATTAAAAATTGAGCATAGATTTGGATGTCCCGTTCGTAGACAAATGCGCACGCCAACTTTCATGACATTCCGAGCTATTTTCTCACCCTTTAAGCCCAAGTCTAGCGAAAATGCATGGTCGATTTTCAACTTTGACCAACTTCTCGAAATATAAATTTGAGAATAGATTTGGATGTCCCATTGGTAGACGAGCGTCCACGCCAACTTTCGTGATGTTCCGATCTATTTTCTCCCCCTTTAAGCCCAAGTCTAGCGAAAACGCACGGTCGAGTTTCGAATTTGACCAACTTCTCGGAATTGAAAACTGAGCATAGATTTGGATGTCCCGTTGGTAGACAAATGCGCACGCCAACTTTCGTGACATTCCGAGCTATTTTCTCACCCTTTAAGCCCAAGTATAGCGAAAACGCACGATCGAGTTTCAACTTTGACCAACTTCTCGGAATTGAAATTTGAGAATAGTTTTGGATGTCATATTGGTAGACAAGCGTCCACATCAACTTTCGTGACGTTCCGAGCTATTTTTTCCCCCTTTAATCCCAAGTTTAGCGAAAACGTACGGTCGAGTTTCCAATTTGATCAACTTCTCGGAATTGAAAATTGAGCATAGATTTGGATGTCCCGTTGGTAGAGAAATGCGCACGCCAACTTTCGTGACGTTCCGATCTATTTTCTGACCCTTTAAGCCTAAGTCTAGGGAAAACGCACGGTCGAGTTTCAAATTTGACCAACTTCTCGGAAATAAAAATTGAGCAAAGATTTGGATGTCCCGTTGGTAGAGAAATGCGCACACCAACTTTCGTGACATTCCGAGCTATTTTCTTACCCTTTAAGCCCAAGTCTAGCGAAAATGCACGTTCGATTTTCAACTTTGACCAACTTCTCGGAATATAAATTTGAGAATAGATTTGGATGTCACATTGGTAGACGAGCGTCCACACCAACTTTCGTGACGTTCCTAGCTATTTTCTCCCCCTTTAAGCCCAAGACTAGCGAAAACACACGGTCGAGTTTCAAATTTGACCAACTTCTCGGAATTGAAAATTGAGCATAGATTTGGATGTCCCGTTGGTAGACAAATGCACACGCCAACTTTCATGACGTTCCGAGCTATTTTCTCACCCTTTAAGCCTAAGTGTAGCGAAAATGCACGGTCGATTTTCAACTTTGACCAACTTCTCAGAATTTATATTTGCGAATAGATTTGCATGTCACATTGGTAGACGAGCCTCCACGCCAACTTTCGTGACGTTTCGAGCTAATTTCACACCCTTTAAGCCCAAGCCTAGCGAAAACGCACGATCGAGTTTCAACTTTGACTAACTTCTCGGAATTGAAATTTGAGAATAGTTTTGGATGTCCCATTGGTAGACAAGCGTCCACACCAACTTTCGTGACGTTCCGATCTATTTTCTCCCCCTTTAAACCCAAGTCTAGCGAAAACGCACGATTGAGTTTCAACTTCGACTAACTTCTCGGAATTGAAATTTGAGAATAGATTTGGATGTCACATTGGTAGACGAGCGTCCACGCGAACTTTCGTGACGTTCCGAGCTATTTTCACACCCTTTAAGGCCAATTCTAGCGAAAATGCACGATCGAGTTTCAACTTTGACCAACTTCTCGGAATTGAAATTTGGGAATAGTTTTGGATGTCCCATTGGTAGACAAGCATCCACACCAACTTTCGTGACGTTCCGAGCTATTTTCTCCCCCTTTAAGCCCAAGTCTAGCGAAAACGCACGGTCGAGTTTCAAATTTGACCAACTTCTCGGAATTGAAAATTGAGCATAGATTTGGATGTCCCGTTGGTAGACAAATGCGCACGCCAACTTTCGTGACGTTCTGAGCTATCTTCACACCCTTTAAGCCCAAGTCTAGCGAAAACGCATGATCGAGTTTCAACTTTGACTAAATTCTCGGAATTGAAATTCGAGAATAGTTTTGGATGTCCCATTGGTAGACAAGCGTCCACGCCAACTCTCGTGACGTTTCGAGCTATTTTCTCCCCCTTTAAGCCCAATTCTAGCGAAAACGCACGGTCGAGTTTCGAATTTGACCAACTTCTCAGAATATAAATTTGAGCATAGATTTGGATGTCCCGTTGGTAGACAAATGCGCACGCCAACTTTCGTTACGTTCCGACCTATTTTCTCACCCTTTAAGCCTAAGTGTAGCGAAAATGCATGGTTGATTTTCAACTTCTAGCAACTTCTCGGAATTTAAATTTGTGAATAGATTTGGATGTCACATTGGTAGACGAGCGTCCACGCCAACGTTCGTGACGTTCTGAGCTATTTTCACGCCCTTTAAGTCCAAGTCTAGCGAAAACGCACGATCGAGTTTCAACTTTGACTAACTTCTCGGAATTTAAATTTGAGAAGAGTTTTGGATGTCGCATTGGTAGACAAGCGTCCACACCAACTCTCGTGACGTTCCGAGCTAGTTTCTCGCTCTTTAAGCCCAAGTCTAGCAAAAACGCACGGTCGAGTTTCGAATTTGACCAACTTCTTGGAATTGAAAATTGAGCATAGATTTGGATGTCCCGTTGGTAGACAAATGCGCACGCCAACTTTCGTGACGTTCTGAGCTATTTTCTCACCCTTTAAGCCCAAGTCTAGGGAAAATGCATGGTCGATTTTCAACTTTGACCAACTTCTCGGAATATAAATTTGAGCATAGATTTGGATGTCCCGTTGGTAGACAAATGTGCACACCAACTTTCGTCACATTACGAGCTAATTTCACACCCTTTAAGCTCAAGTCGAGCGAAAACGCACAGTCGAGTTTCGAATTTGACCAACTTCTCGGAATTGAAAATTGAGCATAGATTTGGATATCCCGTTGGTAGACAAATGCGCACGCCAACTTTCGTGACGTTCCGAGCTATTTTCAACTTTCACCAACTTCTCGGAATTTAAATTTGCGAATACATTTGGATGTCCCGTTGGTAGACAAGTGTGCACGCCAACTTTCGTGACGTTCCAAGATATTTTCTCGCCCTTTAAGCCCAAGTCTAGCGAAAACGCACGGTAAATTTTAAACTTTGACCAACTTCCCGGAATTGAAATTTGAGAATAGATTTGGATGTCCCATTGGTAGACAAGCGTCCAAACCAACTTTCGTGACGTTCCGAGCTATTTTCTCCCCCTTTAAGCCCAAGTCTAACGAAAACGCACGGTCGAGTTTTGAATTTGACCAACTTCTTGGAATTGAAAATTGAGCATAGATTTGGATGTCCCGTTGGTAGACAAAAGTGCACACCAACTTTTGTGACGTTCCGAGCTATTTTCTCCCCTTTTAAGCCCAAGTCTAGCGAAAACGCACGGTCGATTTTCAACTTTGACCAACTTCTCGGAATTCAAATTTGAGAATGGATTTGGATGTCCCGTTGGTAGACAAATGCGCACGCCAGCTTTCGTGACGTTCCGAGCTATTTTCTCACCCTTTAAGCACAAGTCTAGCGAAAATGCCCGGTCGATTTTCAACTTTGACCAACTTCTCGGAATATAAATTTGAGCATAGATTTGGATGTCCCGTTGGTAGACAAATGTGCACACCAACTTTCGTCACATTACGAGCTAATTTCACACCCTTTAAGCTCAAGTCGAGCGAAAACGCACAGTCGAGTTTCGAATTTGACCAACTTCTCGGAATTGAAAATTGAGCATAGATTTGGATGTCCCGTTGGTAGACAAATGCGCACGCCAACTTTCGTGACGTTCCGAGCTATTTTCTCACCCTTTAAGCACAAGTCTAGCGAAAATGCACGGTCGATTTTCAACTTTGACCAACTTCTCGGAATATAAATTTGAGCATAGATTTGGATGTCCCGTTGGTAGACAAATGTGCACACCAACTTTCGTCACATTACGAGCTAATTTCACACCCTTTAAGCTCAAGTCGAGCGAAAACGCACGGTCGAGTTTCGAATTTGACCAACTTCTCGGAATTGAAAATTGAGCATAGATTTGGATGTCCCGTTGGTAGACAAATGCGCACGCCAACTTTCGTGACGTTCCGAGCTATTTTCTCACCCTTTAAGCACAAGTCTAGCGAAAATGCACGGTCTATTTTCAACTTTGACCAACTTCTCGGAATATAAATTTGAGCATAGATTTGGATGTCCCGTTGGTAGACAAATGTGCACACCAACTTTCGTCAGATTACGAGCTAATTTCACACCCTTTAAGCTCAAGTCGAGCGAAAACGCACGGTTGAGTTTCGAATTTGACCAACTTCTCGGAATTGAAAATTGAGCATAGACTTGGATGTCCCGTTGGTAGACAAATGCGCACGCCAACTTTCGTGACGTTCCGAGCTAGTTTCAACTTTGACCAACTTCTCGGAATTTAAATTTGCGAATACATTTGGATGTCCCGTTGGTAGACAAGTGTGCACGCCAAATTTCGTGACGTTCCAAGATATTTTCTCGCCCTTTAAGCCCAAGTCTAGCGAAAACGCATGGTAAATTTTCAACTTTGACCAACTTCCCGGAATTGAAATTTGAGAATAGATTTGGATGTCCCATTGGTAGACAAGCGTCCACACCAACTTTCGTGACGTTCCGAGCTATTTTCTCCCCCTTTAAGCCCAAGTCTAGCGAAAACGCACGGTCGAGTTTTGAATTTGACCAACTTCTTGGAATTGAAAATTGAGCATAGATTTGGATGTCCCGTTGGTAGACAAAAGTGCACGCCAACTTTCGTGACGTTCCGAGCTATTTTCTCGCCTTTTAAGCCCAAGTCTAGCGAAAACGCACGGTCGATTTTCAACTTTGACCAACTTCTCGGAATTCAAATTTGAGAATGAATTTGGATGTCCCGTTAGTAGACAAATGCGCACGCCAACTTTCGTGACGTTCCGAGCTATTTTCTCGTCTTTTAAGCCCAAGTCTAGCGAAAACGCATAGTCGATTTTCAATTTTGACCAACTTCTCGGAATTTAAATTGAGAATAGATTTGGATGTCCCATTTGTAGACATGCGCGCACAGCAACTTTCATGACATTACGAGCTAATTTCACATCCTTTAAGCTCAATTCTAGCAAAAATGCACGATCGAGTTTCAACTTTGACCAACTTCTTGGAATTGAAATTTGAGAATAGTTTTGAATGTCCCATTGGTAGACAAGCGTCCACACCAACTTTCATGACGTTCCGAGCTATTTTCTCCCCCTTTAAGCCCAAGTCTAGCGAAAACGCACGTTCGAGTTTCCAATTTGACCAACTTCTCGGATTTGAAAATTGAGCATATATTTGGATGTCCCGTCGGTAGACAAATGCGCAGGCCAACTTTCGTGACGTTCCGAGCTATTTTCTCACGCTTTAAGCCTAAGTCTAGCGAAAATGCACGGTCGATTTTCAACTTTGACCAACTTCTCGGAATTTAAATTTGAGAATGGATTTGGATGTCCCGTTGGTAGATAAGTGCACACACCAACTTTCGTGATGTTCCGATCTATTTTCTCCACCTTTAAGCCCAAGTCTAGCGAAAACGCACGATCGAGTTTCAACTTTGACTAACTTCTCGGAATTGAAATTTGAGAATAGTTTTGGATGTCCCATTGGTAGACAAGCGTCCACACCAACTTTCGTGACGTTTCGAGCTATTTTCTCCCCCTTTAAGCCCAACTCTAGCGAAAACGCACGGTCGAGTTTCGAATTTGACCAACTTCTTGGAATTTAAAATTGAGCATAGATTTGGATGTCCCATTGGTAGACAAGCGTCCACGCCAACTCTCGTGACGTTCCGAGCTATTTTCTCCCCCTTTAAGCCCAAGTCTAGTGAAAACGTACGGTCGAGTTTCAACTTTAACTAACTTCTCGGAATTGAAATTTGAGAATAGTTTTGGATGTCCCATTGGTAGACAAACGTCCACACCAACTTTCGTGACGTTCCGAGCTATTTTCACACCCTTTAAGCCCAACTCTAGCGAAAACGCTACGGTCGAGTTTCGAATTTGACCAACTTCTCGGAATTAAAAATTGAGCATAGATTTGGATGTCCCGTTGGTAGACAAATGCACACACCAACTTTCGTGACATTCCGAGCTATTTTTTCACCCTTTAAGCCCAAGTCTAGCGAAAATGCATAGTCGATTTTCAACTTTCACCAACTTCTCGTAATATAAATTTGAAAATAGATTTGGATGTCACATTGGTAGACGAGCGTCCACGCCAACTTTCGTGATGTTCTGAGCTATCTTCACACCCTTTAAGACCAAGTCTAGCGAAAACGCACGATCGAGTTTCAACTTTGACCAACTTCTCGGAATTGAAATTTGGGAATATTTTTGGATGTCCCATTGGTAGAGTGGGGTCCACACCAACTGTCATGACGTTCCGAGCTATTTTCTCCCCCTTTAAGCCCAAGTCTAGCGAAAACGCACGGTCGAGTTTCAAATTCGACCAACTTCTCGGAATTGAAAATTGAGCATAGATTTGGATGTCCTGTTGGTAGACAAATGCGCACGCCAACTTTCGTGACGTTCTGAGCTATCTTCACACCCTTTAAGCCCAAGTCTAGCGAAAACGCACGATCGAGTTTCAACTTTGACCAACTTCTCGGAATTGAAATTTGGGAATATTTTTGGATGTCCCATTGGTAGAGTGGGGTCCACACCAACTGTCATGACGTTCCGAGCTATTTTCTCCCCCTTTAAGCCCAAGTCTAGCGAAAACGCACGGTCGAGTTTCAAATTCGACCAACTTCTCGGAATTGAAAATTGAGCATAGATTTGGATGTCCTGTTGGTAGACAAATGCACACACCAACTTTCGTGACATTCCGAGCTATTTTTTCACCCTTTAAGCCCAAGTCTAGCGAAAATGCATAGTCGATTTTCAACTTTCACCAACTTCTCGTAATATAAATTTGAAAATAGATTTGGATGTCACATTGGTAGACGAGCGTCCACGCCAACTTTCGTGACGTTCTGAGCTATCTTCACACCCTTTAAGACCAAGTCTAGCGAAAACGCACGATCGAGTTTCAACTTTGACCAACTTCTTGGAATTGAAATTCGAGAATAGTTTTGGATGTCCCATTGGTAGACAAGCGTCCACGCCAACTCTTGTGACATTCCAAGCTATTTTCTCCCCCTTTAAGCCCAAGTTTAGCGAAAACGCACGGTCGAGTTTCGAATTTGACCAACTTCTCGGAATAGAAAATTGAGCATAGATTTGGATGTCCCGTTGGTATAAAAATGCGCACGCCAACTTTCGTGACGTTCCGAGCTATTTTCTCACCCTTTAAGCACAAGTCTAGTGAAAATGCACGGTCGATTTTCAACTTTGACCAACTTCTCGGAATATAAATTTGAGCATAGATTTGGATGTCCCATTGGTAGACAAATGCGCACACCAACTTTCGTCACATTACGAGCTAATTTCACGCCCTTTGAGCTCAAGTCGAGTGAAAACGCACGGTCGACTTTCGAATTTGACCAACTTCTCGGAATAGAAAATTGAGCATAGATTTGGATGTCCCGTTGGTATACAAATTCACACGCCAACTTTCGTGACGTTCCGAGCTATTTTCTCACCCTTTAAGCACAAGTCTAGCGAAAATGCACGGTCGATTTTCAACTTTGACCAACTTCTCGGAGTATAAATTTGAGCATAGATTTGGATGTCCCGTTGGTAGATAAATGCGCACACGAACTTTCGTCACATTACGAGCTAATTTCACACCCTTTAAGCTCAAGTCGAGCGAAAACGCACGGTCGAGTTTCGAATTTGACCAACTTCTCGGAATTGAAAATTGAGCATAGATTTGGATGTCCCGTTGGTAGACAAATGCGCACGCCAACTTTCGTGACGTTCCGAGCTATTTTCAACTTTGACCAACTTCTCGGAATTTAAATTTTTGAATACATTTGGATGTCCCGTTGGTAGACAAGTGCGCACGCCAACTTTCGTGACGTTCCAAGATATTTTCTTTCCCTTTAAGCCCAAGTCTAGCGAAAACGCACGGTAAATTTTCAACTTTGACCAACTTCCCGGAATTGAAATTTGAGAATAGATTTGGATGTCCCATTGGTAGACAAGCATCCACACCAACTTTCGTGACGTTCCGAGCTATATTCTCCCCCTTTAAGCCCAAGTCTAGCGAAAATGCACGGTCGAGTTTTGAATTTGACCAACTTCTTGGAATTGAAAATTGAGCATAGATTTGGATGTCCCGTTGGTAGACAAAAGTGCACGCCAACTTTCGTGACGTTTCGAGCTATTTTCTCGCCTTTTAAGCCCAAGTCTAGCGAAAACGCACGGACGATTTTCAACTTTGACCAACTTCTCAGAATTCAAATTTGAGAATGGATTTGGATGTCCCATTAGTAGACAAATGCGCATGCCAACTTTCGTGACGTTCCGAGCTATTTTATCGCCTTAAAAGCCCAAGTCTAGCGAAAACGTACGGTCGATTTTCAACTTTGACCAACTTCTCGGAATTTAAATTGAGAATAGATTTGGATGTCCCATTTGTAGACATGCGCGCACCGCAACTTTCATGACATTACGAGCTAATTTCACATCCTTTAAGCTCAATTCTAGCGAAAACGCACGATCGAGTTTCAACTTTGACCAACTTCTCGGAATTGAAATTTGAGAATAGTTTTGAATGTCCCATTGGTAGACAAGCGTCCACACCAACTTTCATGACGTTCCGAGCTTTTTTCTCCCCCTTTAAGCCCAAGTCTAGCGAAATAGCACGGTCGAGTTTCCAATTTGACCAACTTCTCGGAATTGAAAATTGAGCATATATTTTGATGTCCCGTTGGTAGACAAATGCGCACGCCAACTTTCGTGACGTTTCGAGCTATTTTCTCACGCTTTAAGCCTAAGTCTAGCGAAAATGCATGGTCGATTTTCAACTTTGACCAACTTCTCGGAATTTAAATTTGAGAATGGATTTGGATGTCCCGTTGGTAGACAAATGTGCACACCAACTTTCGTCACATTACGAGCTAATTTCACACCCTTTAAGCTCTAGTCTAGCGAAAATGCACGGTCGATTTTCCACTTTGACCAACTTCTCGGAATATAAATTTGACAATATATTTGGATGTCACATTGGTAGACGAGCGTCCACGCTAACTTTCATGACGTTCCGATCTATCTTCTCCCCCTTTAAGCCCAAGTCTAGCGAAAACGCACGGTCGAGTTTCAACTTTGACTAACTTCTCGGAATTGAAATTTGAGAATAGTTTTGGATGTCCCATTGGTAGACAAACGTCCACACCAACTTTCGTGACGTTCCGAGCTATTTTCACGCCCTTTAAGCCCAACTCTAGCGAAAACGCACGGTCGAGTTTCGAATCTAAACAACTTCTCGGAATTGAAAATTGAGAATAGATTTGGATGTCACATTGGTAGAAGAGCGTCCACGCCAACTTTCGTGACGTTCCGAGCTATTTTCACGCCCTTTAAGCCCAACTCTAGCGAAAACGCACGGTCGAGTTTCGAATCTGAACAACTTCTCGGAATTGAAAATTGAGCATAGATTTGGATGTCCCGTTGGTAGACAAATGTGCACGCCAGCTTTCGTGACATTCTGAGTTATTTTCTCACCCTTTAAGCCTAAGTGTAGCGAAAATGCACGGTCGATTTTCAACTTTGACCAACTTCTCGGAATTGAAAATTGAGCATAGATTTGGATGTGCCGTTGGTAGACAAATGTGCACGCCAGCTTTCGTGACGTTCCGAGCTATTTTCTCACCCTTTAAGCCTAAGTGTAGCGAAAATGCACGGTCGATTTTCAACTTTGACCAACTTCTCGGAATTTAAATTTGCGAATAGATTTGGATGTCACATTGGTAGACGAGCGTCCACGCCAACTTTTGTGACGTTTCGAGCTATTTTCACACCGTTTAAGCCCAACTCTAGCAAAAATTCACGGTCGAGTTTCGAATCTGAACAACTTCTCGGAATTGAAAATTGAGCATAGATTTGGATGTCCCGTTGGTAGACAAATGCGCACGCCAGCTTTCGTGACGTTCCAAGCTATTTTCTCACCCTTTAAGCCTAAGTCTAGCGAAAATGCACGGTCGATTTTCAACTTTGACCAACTTCTCGAAATATAAATTTGAGAATAGATTTGGATGTCACATTGGTAGACGAGCGTCCACGCCAACTTTCGTGACGTTCCGATCTATTTTCACACCCTTTAAGCCCAATTCTAGCGAAAACGCACGGTCGAGTTTCGAATTTGACCAACTTCTCGGAATTAAAAATTGAGCATAGATTTCGATGTCCCGTTGGTAGACAAATGCGCACGCCAACTTTTGTCACAATACGAGCTAATTTCACACCCTTTAAGCTCTAGTCTAGCGAAAATGCACGGTCGATTTTCCACTTTGACCAACTTCTCGGAATATAAATTTGAGAATATATTTGGATGTCACATTGGTAGACGAGCGTCCACGCTAACTTTTGTGACGTTCCGATCTATCTTCTCCCGCTTTAAACCCAAGTCTAGCGAAAACGCACGATCGAGTTTCAACTCTGACCAACTTCTCGGAATTGAAATTTGAGAATAGTTTTGGATGTCCCATTGGTAGACGAGTGTCCACACCAACTTTCGTGATGTTCCGAGCTATTTTCTCCCGCTTTAAGCCCAAGTCTAGCGAAAACGTACGGTCGAGTTTCGAATTTGACCAACTTCTCGAAATTGAAAATTCAGCATAGATTTGGATGTCCCGTTGGTAGACAAATACGCACGCCAACTTTCGTGACGTTCCGGGCTATTTTCTCAACCTTTAAGCCTAATTGTAGTGAAAATGCACGGTCGATTTTCAACTTTGACCAACTTCTCAGAATTTAAATTTGCGAATAGATTTGGATGTCACATTGGTAGACGAGCGTCCACGCCAACTTTTGTGACGTTCTGAGCTATTTTCACACCCTTTCAGACCAAGTCTAGCGAAAACGCACGGTCGAGTTTCGAATTTGACCAACTTCTCGGAATTAAAAATTGAGCATAGATTTGGATGTCCCGTTGGTAGACAAATACGCACGCCAACTTTTGTCACATTAGGAGCTAATTTCACACCCTTTAAGCTCAAGTCTAGGTAAAATGCACGGTAGATGACCGTCCACGCTAACTTTCGTGACGTTCCGATCTATCTTCTCCCCCTTTAAACCCAAGTCTAGCGAAAACGCACGATCGAGTTTCAACTTTGACCAACTTCTCGGAATTGAAATTTGAGAATAGTTTTGTATGTCCCATTGGTAGACAAGCGTCCACATCAACTTTCGTGACGTTCCGAGCTATTTTCTCCCCCTTTAAGCCCAAGTCTAGCGAAAATGTACAGTCGAGTTTCGAATTTGACCAACTTCTCAGAATTGAAAATTGAGCATAGATTTGGATGTCCCGTTGGTAGACAAATGCGCACGCCAACTTTCGTGACGTTTCGAGCTATTTTTTCACCGTTTAAGCCCAAATCTAGCGAAAATGCACGGTCGATTTTCAAGGTTGACCAACTTTTTGAAATATAAATTTGAGAATAGATTTGGATGTCCCATTGGTAGACGAGCATCCACGCCAACTTTCGTGACGTTCCGATCTATTTTCACACCCTTTAAGCCCAAGTCTAGCGAAAACGCACGGTCAAGTTTCGAATTTGACCAACTTCTCGGAATTAAAAATTGAGCATAGATTTGGATGTCCCTGTTGGTAGACAAATTCGCAGCCAACATTTGTCACATTACGAGCCAATTTCACACCCTTTAAGCTCAAGTCTAGCGAAAACGCACGGTCGAGTTTCAAATTTGACCAACTTCTCGGAATTGAAAATTGAGCATAGATTTGGATGTCCCGTTGGTAGACAAATGCGCATGCCAACTTTCGTGACATTCCGAGCTATTTTCTTACCCTTTAAGCCCAAGTCTAGCGAAAATGCACGGTCGAGTTTTGAATTTTACCAACTTCTCGTAATCAAAAATTTAGAATAGATTTGGATGTTCCATTGGTAGACAAATGCGCACGCCAACTTTCGTCACATTACGAGCTAATTTCATAACCTTTAAGCACAAGTTGAGCGAAAACGCACGGTCGAGTTTCAAATTTGACCAACTTCTCAGAATTTAAATTTGAGAATGGATTTGGATGTCACATTGGTAGACGAGCGTCCACGCCAACTTTCATAATGTTCCGAGCTATTTTCACACCCTTTAAGCCCAAGTCTAACGAAAACGCATGGTCGAGTTTCAACTTTGACTAACTTCTCGGAATTGAAATTTGAGAATAGTTTTGGATGTCCCATTGGTAGACAAGCGTCCACACCAACTTTCGTGACGTTCTGAGCTATTTTCTCCCCCTTTGAGCCCAAGTCTAGCGAAAACGTACAGTCGAGTTTCGAATTTGACCAACTTCTCAGAATTGAAAATTGAGCATAGATTTGGATGTCCCGTTGGTAGACAAATATGCACGCCAACTTTCGTGACGTTTCGAGCTATTTTTTCACCGTTTAAGCCCAAATCTAGCGAAAATGCACGGTCGATTTTCAACTTTGACCAACTTTTCGGAATATAAATTTGAGAATAGATTTGGATGTCCCATTGGTAGACGAGCATCCACGCCAACTTTCGTGACGTTCCGATCTATTTTCACACCCTTTAAGCCCAAGTCTAGCGAAAACGCACGGTCAAGTTTCGAATTTGACCAACTTCTCGGAATTAAAAATTGAGTATAGATTTGGATGTCCCGTTGGTAGACAAATTCGCAGCCAACATTTGTCACATTACGAGCCAATTTCACACCCTTTAAGCTCAAGTCTAGCGAAAACGCACGGTCGAGTTTCAAATTTGACCAACTTCTCGGAATTGAAAATTGAGCATAGATTTGGATGTCCCGTTGGTAGACAAATGCGCATGCCAACTTTCGTGACATTCCGAGCTATTTTCTCACCCTTTAAGCCCAAGTCTAGCGAAAATGCACGGTCGAGTTTTGAATTTTACCAGCTTCTCGTAATCAAAAATTTAGAATAGATTTGGATGTTCCATTGGTAGACAAATGCGCACGCCAACTTTCGTCACATTACGAGCTAATTTCACAACCTTTAAGCTCAAGTTGAGCGAAAACGCACGGTCGAGTTTCAAATTTGACCAACTTCTCAGAATTTAAATTTGAGAATGGATTTGGATGTCACATTGGTAGACGAGCGTCCACGCCAACTTTCATAATGTTCCGAGCTATTTTCACACCCTTTAAGCCCAAGTCTAACGAAAA
Organism: Larix kaempferi; assembly: GCA_027924585.1. Classification (NCBI taxonomy): domain Eukaryota; kingdom Viridiplantae; phylum Streptophyta; class Pinopsida; order Pinales; family Pinaceae; genus Larix; species Larix kaempferi. The sequence goes on along the minus strand of BSBM01002455.1, from coordinate 113,384 downwards.
CGCATGGTCGAGTTTCAACTTTGACTAACTTCTCGGAATTGAAATTTGAGAATAGTTTTGGATGTCCCATTGGTAGACAAGCGTCCACACCAACTTTCGTGACGTTCTGAGCTATTTTCTCCCCCTTTGAGCCCAAGCCTAGCGAAAACGCATGGTCAAGTTTCGAATTTTACCAACTTCTCAGAATTAAAAATTGAGCATAGATTTGGATGTCCCGTTGGTAGACAAATGCGCACGCCAACGTTCGTGATGTTTTGAGCTTATTTCACACCCTTTAAGCTCAAGTCTAGGTAAAATGCACGGTCGATTTTCAACTTTGATCAACTTCTCGGAATATAAATTTGAGAATAGATTTGGTTTTCACGTTGGTAGATGAGTGTCCACGCTAACTTTCGTGACGTTCCGATCTATCTTCTCCCCCTTTAAACCCAAGTCTAGCGAAAACGCACAATCGAGTTTCAACTTTGACCAACTTCTCGGAATTGAAATTTGAGAATAGTTTTGTATGTCCCATTTGTAGACAAGCGTCCACACCAACTTTCGTGACGTTCCGAGCTATTTTCTCCCCCTTTAAGCCCAAGTCTAGCGAAAACGCACGGTCGAGTTTCGAATTTGACCAACTTCTCGGAATTGAAAATTGAGCATAGATTTGGATGTCTCGTTGGTAGACAAATGCGCACGCCAACTTTCGTGACGTTCCGAGCTATTTTCTCACCCATTAAGCCTAAGTCTAGCGAAAACGCACGGTCGAGTTTCGAATTTGACCAACTTCTTGGAATTGAAAATTGAGCATAGATTTGGATGTCCCGTTGGTAGACAAATGCGCACGCCAACTTTTGTGACGTTCCGAGCTATTTTCTCATGCTTTAAGCCTAAGTCTAGCAAAAATGCACGGTCTATTTTCAAATTTGACCAACTTCTCCGAATTTAAATTTGAGAATGGATTTGGATGTCCCGTTGGTAGAAAAATGCGCACGCGAACTTTCGTGATGTTCCGGGCTATTTTCTCACGCTTTAAGCCTACGTCTAGCGAAAATGCATGGTCTATTTTCAACTTTGACCAACTTCTCTGAATTTAAATTTGAGAATGGATTTGGATGTCCCGTTGGTAGATAAGTTCACACGCCAACTTTCGTGACGTTCCGAGCTATTTTCTTCCCCTTTAAGCCCAACTCTAGAGAAATCGCACGATCGTGTTTCGGCTTTGACCTACTTCTCAGAAATGAAATTGAGAATAGATTTGGATGTCCCATTTCAAGACATGCGTGCACAACAACTTTTGTGACGTTACGAGCTAATTTTACACACTTTAAGCTCAAGTTTAGCAAAAACGCACGGTGGCGTTTCTGCTTTGACCAACTTCTTGGAATTGAAATTTGAGAATAGAATTGGATGTCCCTTTGGTAGACAAGTGCGCACGCCAACTTTCGTGACGTTCCAAGCTATTTTCTCGCCCTTTAAGCCCAAGTCTAGCGAAAACGCATGGTAAATTTTCAACTTTGACCAACTTCCCAGAATTGAAATTTGAGAAAAGATTTTGATGTCCCATTGGTAGACAAGCGTCCATGCCAACTTTCGTGACGTTCCGAGCTATTTTCTCACCCTTTAAGCCTATGTCTAGCGAAAACGCACGGTCGAGTTTCGAATTTGACCAACTTCTCCGAATTAAAAATTGAGCATAGATTTGGATGTCCCGTTGGTAGAAAAATGCGCACGCCAACTTTCGTGACATTCCGAGCTATTTTCTCACCCTTTAAGCCCAAGTGTAGCGAAAAAGCACGGTCGATTTTCAGCTTTCACCAACTTCTCAGAATATAAATTTGAGAATAGATTTGGATGTCACATTGGTAGACGAGCATCCACGCCAACTTTCGTGACATTCCGATCTATTTTCTCCCCCTTTAAGCCCAAGTCTAGCGAAAACGCACGATGGAGTTTCAACTTTGACCAACTTCTCGGAATTTAAATTTGAGAATGGATTTGGTTGTCCCGTTGGTAGACGAGCATCCACGCCAAATTTCGTAATGTTCCGAGCTATTTTCACACCCTTTAAGCCCAAGTCTAGCGAAAACGCATGATTGAGTTTCAACTTTGATTAAATTCTTGGAATTGAAATTTGAGAATAGTTTTGGATGTCCCATTGGTAGACAAGCGTCCACACAAACTTTCGCGACGTTTCGAGCTATTTTCTCCCCCTTAAAACCCAAGTCTAGCGAAAACGCACGGTCTAGTTTCGAATTTGACCAACTTCTCGGAATTAAAAATTGAGCATAGATTTGGATTCCCGCTGGTAGAAAAATGCGCACGCCAACTTTCGTGACGTTCCGAGCTATTTTCTCACCCTTTAAGCCTAAGTCTAGCGAAAACGCACGGTCGAGTTTCGAATTTGACCAACTTGTCGGAATTAAAAATTGAGCATAGATTTGGATGTCCCGTTCGTAGACAAATGCGCACGCCAACTTTCATGACATTCCGAGCTATTTTCTCACCCTTTAAGCCCAAGTCTAGCGAAAATGCACGGTCGATTTTCAACTTTGACCAACTTCTCGAAATATAAATTTGAGAATAGATTTGGATGTCCCATTGGTAGACGAGCGTCCACGCCAACTTTCGTGACGTTCCGATCTATTTTCTCGCCCTTTAAGCCCAAGTCTAGCGAAAACGCACGGTCGAGTTTCGAATTTGACCAACTTCTCGGAATTGAAAACTGAGCATAGATTTGGATGTCCCGTTGGTAGACAAATGCGCACGCCAACTTTCGTGACATTCCGAGCTATTTTCTCACCCTTTAAGCCCAAGTCTAGCGAAAATGCACGGTCGATTTTCAACCTTGACCAACTTCTCGGAATATAAATTTGAGAATAGATTTGGATGTCACATTGGTAGACGAGCGTCCACACCAACTTTCGTGACTTTCCGATCTATTTTCTCCCCCTTTAAGCCCAAGTATAGCGAAAACGCACGATCGAGTTTCAACTTTGACCAACTTCTCGGAATTGAAATTTGAGAATAGTTTTGGATGTCATATTGGTAGACAAGCGTCCACATCAACTTTCGTGACGTTCCGAGCTATTTTTTCCCCCTTTAATCCCAAGTTTAGCGAAAACGTACGGTCGAGTTTCCAATTTGATCAACTTCTCGGAATTGAAAATTGAGCATAGATTTGGATGTCCCGTTGGTAGAGAAATGCGCACGCCAACTTTCGTGACGTTCCGATCTATTTTCTGACCCTTTAAGCCTAAGTCTAGGGAAAACGCACGGTCGAGTTTCAAATTTGACCAACTTCTCGGAAAAAAAAATTGAGCAAAGATTTGGATGTCCCGTTGGTAGAGAAATGCGCACACCAACTTTCGTGACATTCCGAGCTATTTTCTTACCCTTTAAGCCCAAGTCTAGCGAAAATGCACGTTCGATTTTCAACTTTGACCAACTTCTCGGAATATAAATTTGAGAATAGATTTGGATGTCACATTGGTAGACGAGCGTCCACACCAACTTTCGTGACGTTCCTAGCTAATTTCACACCCTTTAAGCCCAAGTCTAGGGAAATCGCACGTTCAATTTTCAACTTTGACTAACTTCTCACAATTTAAATTTGAGAATAGATTTGGATGTCACATTTGTAGACATGTGCGCACTATAGCTTTCGTGATTTTACGTACTAATTTCACACATTTTAATCCCAAGTCTAGAGAAAACGCATGGTGGCGTTTCGACTTTGACCAATTTCTTGGAATTGAAATTTGAGAATAGTTTTGGATCTCCCATTGGTAGACAAGCATCCAGACCAACTTTCGTAATGTTCCAAGCTATTTTCTCCTCTACCGAAAACGTACGGTCGAGTTTCAATTTTCACCAACTTCTCGTAATTGAAGATTGAGCATTGTTTTGGATGTCCCATTTGTAGACAAGCATGCACACCAACATTCGTTACGTTCCGGGCTATTTTCTCCCCCTTTAAGCCCATGTGTAGCGAAAACATACGGTCGAGTTACGACTTTCACCAACTTCTCGGAATTGAAAATTGAGCATAGATTTGGATGTCCCATTTGTAGACATTCGCGCACAACAACTTTTGTCACATTACAAACTAATTTAACACCCTTTAAGCTCAAGTCTAGAGAAAACGCATGGTGGCATTTTGACTTTGACCAACTTCTCGTAATTGAAATATGATAATAGATTTGGATGTCCCGTTGGTAGACAAGTGCGCACGCCAACTTTCGTGACGTTGCGAGCTATTTTCCCACCCTTTAAGCCCAAGTCTAGCGAAAATGCACGATCAAGTTTCAACTTTGACCAACTTCTCGGAATTGAAATTTGAGAATAGTATTGGATGTCCCATTGGTAGACAAGCGTCCACACCAACTTTGTGACATTCCGAGCTATTTTCTCCCCCTTTAAGCCCAAGTCTAGCGAAAACGCATGGTCGAGTTTTGAATTTGACCAACTTCTCGGAACTGAAATATGAGAATAGATTTGGATGTCCCGTTGGTAGACAAGTGCGCACGCCAACTTTCGTGACGTTCCGAGCTATTTTCCCACCCTTCAAGCCCAAGTCTAGCGAAAACGCACGGTCGAGTTTCGAAATTGACCAACTTCTCGGAATTGAAAATTGACCTAGATTTGGATGTCCCGCTGGTAGACAAATGTGCACGCCAACTTTCGTGACGTTTCGAGCTATTTTCTCATCCTTTAAGCCCAAGTCTAGCGAAAATGCAAGGTCGATTTTCAACTTTGACCAACTTCTCGGAATATAAATTTGAGAATAGATTTGGATGTCCCGTTGGTAGATAAGTGCACATGCCAACTTTCATGACGTTCCGAGCTATTTTCTCACCCTTTAAGCCCAAGTCAAGCGAAAATGCACGGTCGATTTTCAACTTTGACCAACATCTCGGAACATAAATTTGAGAATAGATTTGGATGTCACATTGGTAGACGAGCGTCCACGCCAACTTTCGTGACGTTTCGAGCTATTTTCACACCCTTTAAGCCCAACTTTAGCGAAAACGCACGATCGAGTTTCAACTTTGACCAACTTCTCGGAATTGAAATTTGAGAATAGTTTTGGATGTCCCATTGGTAGACAAGCGTCCACACCAACTCTCGTGACGTTCCGAGCTATTTTCTCCCCCTTTAAGCCCAAGTCTAGCGAAAACGCACAGTCGAGTTTCGAATTTGACCAACTTCTTGGAATTGAAAATTGAGCATAGATTTGGATGTCCCGTTGGTAGACAAATGCGCATGCCAACTTTCGTGACGTTCTGAGCTATTTTGTCACCCTTTAAGCCCAAGTCTAAGGAAAATGCATGGTCGATTTTCAACTTTGACCAACTTCTCGGAATATAAATTTGAGCATAGATTTGGATGTCCCGTTGGTAGACAAATGTGCACACCAACTTTCGTCACATTACGAGCTAATTTCACACCCTTTAAGCTCAAGTCGAGCGAAAACGCACAGTCGAGTTTCGAATTTGACCAACTTCTCGGAATTGAAAATTGAGCATAGATTTGGATGTCCCGTTGGTAGACAAATGCGCACGCCAACTTTCGTGACGTTCCGAGATATTTTCTCGCCCTTTAAGCCCAAGTCTAGCGAAAACGCACGGTAAATTTTCAACTTTGACCAACTTCCCGGAATTGAAATTTGAGAATAGATTTGGATGTCCCATTGGTAGACAAGCGTCCACACCAACTTTCGTGACGTTCCGAGCTATTTTCTCCCCCTTTAAGCCCAAGTCTAACGAAAACGCACGGTCGAGTTTTGAATTTGACCAACTTGTTGGAATTGAAAATTGAGCATAGATTTGGATGTCCCGTTGGTAGACAAAAGTGCACGCCAACTTTCGTGACGTTCCAAGCTATTTTCTCGCCTTTTAAGCCCAAGTCTAGCGAAAACGCACGGTCGATTTTCAACTTTGACCAACTTCTCGGAATTCAAATTTGAGAATGGATTTGGATGTCCCGTTAGTAGACAAATGTGCACGCCAACTTTCGTGACGTTCCGAGTTATTTTCTCGCCTTTTAAGCCCAAGTCTAGCAAAAACGCACGGTCGATTTTCAATTTTGACCAACTTCTCGGAATTTAAATTGAGAATAGATTTGGATGTCCCATTTGTAGACATGCGCGCATAGCAACTTTCATGACATTACGAGCTAATTTCACATCGTTTAAGCTCAATTCTATCAAAAACGCACGATCGAGTTTCAACTTTGACCAACTTCTTGGAATTGAAATTTGAGAATAGTTTTGAATGTCCCATTGGTAGACAAGCGTCCACACCAACTTTCATGACGTTCCGAGCTATTTTCTCCCCCTTTAAGCCCAAGTCTAGCGAAAACGCACGTTCGAGTTTCCAATTTGACCAACTTCTCGGATTTGAAAATTGAGCATATATTTGGATGTCCCGTTGGTAGAGAAATGCGCACGCCAACTTTCGTGACGTTCCGAGCTATTTTCTCATGCTTTAAGCCTAAGTCTAGCGAAAATGCACGGTCGATTTTCAACTTTGACCAACTTCTTGGAATTTAAATTTGAGAATGGATTTGGATGTCCCGTCGGTAGATAAGTGCACACGCCAACTTTCGTGACGTTCCGATCTATTTTCTCCACCTTTAAGCCCAAGTCTAGCGAAAACGCACGATCGAGTTTCAACTTTGACTAACTTCTCGGAATTGAAATTTGAGAATAGTTTTGGATGTCCCATTGGTAGACAAACGTCCACACCAACTTTCGTGACGTTCCGAGCTATTTTCACACCCTTTAAGCCCAACTCTAGCGAAAACGCACGGTCGACTTTCGAATCTGAACAACTTCTCGGAAATTAAAATTGAGCATAGATTTGGATGTCCCGTTGGTAGACAAAAGCGTACGCCAGCTTTCGTGACGTTCCGAGCTATTTTCTCACCCTTTAAGCACAAGTCTAGCGAAAATGCCCGGTCGATTTTCAACTTTGACCAACTTCTCGGAATATAAATTTGAGCATAGATTTGGATGTCCCATTGGTAGACAAATGTGCACACCAACTTTCGTCACATTACGAGCTAATTTCACACCCTTTAAGCTCAAGTCGAGCGAAAACGCACAGTCGAGTTTCGAATTTGACCAACTTCTCGGAATTGAAAATTGAGCATAGATTTGGATGTCCCGTTGGTAGACAAATGCGCACGCCAACTTTCGTGACGTTCCGAGCTATTTTCTCACCCTTTAAGCACAAGTCTAGCGAAAATGCACGGCCGATTTTCAACTTTGACCAACTTCTCGGAATATAAATTTGAGCATAGATTTGGATGTCCCATTGGTAGACAAATGTGCACACCAACTTTCGTCACATTACGAGCTAATTTCACACCCTTTAAGCTCAAGTCGAGCGAAAACGCACGGTCGAGTTTCGAATTTGACCAACATCTCGGAATTGAAAATTGAGCATAGATTTGGATGTCCCGTTGGTAGACAAATGCGCACGCCAACTTTCGTGACGTTCCGAGCTATTTTCTCACCCTTTAAGCACAAGTCTAGCGAAAATGCACGGTCGATTTTCAACTTTGACCAACTTCTCGGAATATAAATTTGAGCATAGATTTGGATGTCCCGTTGGTAGACAAATGTGCACACCAACTTTCGTCACATTACGAGCTAATTTCACACCCTTTAAGCTCAAGTCGAGCGAAAACGCACGGTCGAGTTTCGAATTTGACCAACTTCTCGGAATTGAAAATTGAGCATAGATTTGGATGTCCCGTTGGTAGACAAATGCGCACGCCAACTTTCGTGACGTTCCGAGCTATTTTCAACTTTGACCAACTTCTCGGAATTTAAATTTGCGAATACATTTGGATGTCCCGTTGGTAGACATGTGTGCACGCCAACTTTCGTGACGTTCCAAGATATTTTCTCGCCCTTTAAGCCCAAGTCTAGCGAAAACGCACAGTAAATTTTCAACTTTGACCAACTTCCCGGAATTGAAATTTGAGAATAGATTTGGATGTCCCATTGGTAGACAAGCGTCCACACCAACTTTCGTGACGTTCCGAGCTATTTTCTCCCCCTTTAAGCCCAAGTCTAGCGAAAACGCACGGTCGAGTTTTGAATTTGACCAACTTCTTGGAATTGAAAATTGAGCATAGATTTGGATGTCCCGTTGGTAGACAAAAGTGCACGCCAACTTTCGTGACGTTCCGAGCTATTTTCTCGCCTTTTAAGCCCAAGTCTAGCGAAAATGCACGGTCGATTTTCAACTTTGACCAACTTCTCGGAATTCAAATTTGAGAATGGATTTGGATGTCTCGTTAGTAGACAAATGCGCACGCCAACTTTCGTGACGTTCCGAGCTATTTTCTCGCCTTTTAAGCCCAAGTCTAGCGAAAACGCACAGTCGATTTTCAATTTTGACCAACTTCTCGGAATTTAAATTGAGAATAGATTTGGATGTCCCATTTGTAGACATGCGCGCACAGTAACTTTCATGACATTACGAGCTAATTTCACATCTTTTAAGCTCAATTCTAGCAAAAATGCACGATCGAGTTTCAACTTTGACCAACTTCTTGGAATTGAAATTTGAGAATAGTTTTGAATGTCCCATTGGTAGACAAGCGTCAACACCAACTTTCATGACGTTCCGAGCTATTTTCTCCCCCTTTAAGCCCAAGTCTAGCGAAAACGCACGTTCGAGTTTCCAATTTGACCAACTTCTCGGATTTGAAAATTGAGCATATATTTGGATGTCCCGTCGGTAGACAAATGCGCACGCCAACTTTCGTGACGTTCCGAGCTATTTTCTCACGCTTTAAGCCTAAGTCTAGCGAAAATGCACGGTCGATTTTCAACTTTGACCAACTTCTCGGAATTTAAATTTGAGAATGGATTTGGATGTCCCGTTGGTAGATAAGTGCACACGCCAACTTTCGTGACGTTCCGATCTATTTTCTCCACCTTTAAGCCCAAGTCTAGCGAAAACGCACGATCGAGTTTCAACTTTGACTAACTTCTCGGAATTGAAATTTGAGAATAGTTTTGGATGTCCCATTGGTAGACAAGCGTCCACACCAACTTTCGTGACGTTTCGAGCTATTTTCTCCCCCTTTAAGCCCAACTCTAGCGAAAACGCACGGTCGAGTTTCGAATTTGACCAACTTCTTGGAATTTAAAATTGAGCATAGATTTGGATGTCCCATTGGTAGACAAACGTCCATGCCAACTCTCGTGACGTTCCGAGCTATTTTCTCCCCCTTTAAGCCCAAGTCTAGTGAAAACGTACGGTCGAGTTTCAACTTTAACTAACTTCTCGGAATTGAAATTTGAGAATAGTTTTGGATGTCCCATTGGTAGACAAACGTCCACACCAACTTTCGTGACGTTCCGAGCTATTTTCACACCCTTTAAGCCCAACTCTAGCGAAAACGCACGGTCGAGTTTCGAATCTGAACAACTTGTCGGAATTGGAAATTGAGCATAGATTTGGATGTCCCGTTGGTAGACAAATGCGCACGCCAGCTTTCGTGACGTTCCGAGCTATTTTCTCACCCTTTAAGCCTAAGTGTAGCGAAAATGCACGGTCGATTTTCAACTTTGACCAACTTCTCGGAATTTAAATTTGCGAATAGATTTGGATGTCACATTGGTAGACGAGCATCCACGTCAACTTTTGTGACGTTCCGAGCTATTTTCACACCCTTTAAGCCCAACTCTAGCGAAAACGCACAGTCGAGTTTCGAATTTGAACAACTTCTCGGAATTGAAAATTGAGCATAGATTTGGATGTCCCGTTGGTAGACAAATGTGCACGCCAGCTTTCGTGACGTTCCAAGCTATTTTCTCACCCTTTAAGCCTAAGTGTAGCAAAAATGCACGGTCGATTTTCAACTTTGACCAACTTCTCGGAATTTAAATTTGCGAATAGATTTGGATGTCACATTGGTAGACGAGCGTCCACGTCAACTTTTGTGACGTTCCGAGCTATTTTCACACCCTTTAAGCCCAACTCTAGCGAAAACGCACAGTCGAGTTTCGAATTTGAACAACTTCTCGGAATTGAAAATTGAGCATAGATTTGGATGTCCCGTTGGTAGACAAATGCGCACACCAGCTTTCGTGACGTTCCAAGCTATTTTCTCACCCTTTAAGCCTAAGTGTAGCGAAAATGCATGGCCGATTTTCAACTTTGACTAACTTCTCGGAATTTAAATTTGCGAATAGATTTAGATGTCACATTGGTAGATGAGCGTCCACGCCAACTTTTGTGACGTTCCGAGCTATTTTCACACCCTCTAAGCCCAACTCTAGCGAAAACGCACGGTCGAGTTTCGAATTTGAACAACTTCTCGGACTTGAGAATTGAGCATAGATTTGGATGTCCCGTTGGTAGACAAATGCGCACGCCAGCTTTCGTGACGTTCCAAGCTATTTTCTCACCCTTTAAGCCTAAGTCTAGCGAAAATGCAAGGTCGATTTTCAACTTTGACCAACTTCTCGAAATATAAATTTGAGAATAGATTTGGATGTCACATTGGTAGACGAGCGTCCACGCCAACTTTCGTGACGTTCCGATCTATTTTCACACCCTTTAAGCCCAAGTCTAGCGAAAACGCACGGTCGAGTTTCGAATTTGACCAACTTCTCGGAATTAAAAATTGAGCATAGATTTGGATGTCCCGTTGGTAGACAAATGCACACACCAACTTTCGTGACATTCCGAGCTATTTTTTCACCCTTTAAGCCCAAGTCTAGCGAAAATGCATAGTCGATTTTCAACTTTCACCAACTTCTCGTAATATAAATTTGAAAATAGATTTGGATGTCACATTGGTAGACGAGCGTCCACGCCAACTTTCGTGATGTTCTGAGCTATCTTCACACCCTTTAAGACCAAGTCTAGCGAAAACGCACGATCGAGTTTCAACTTTGACCAACTTCCTGGAATTGAAATTCGAGAATAGTTTTGGATGTCCCATTGGTAGACAAGCGTCCACGCCAACTCTCGTGACATTCCGAGCTATTTTCTCCCCCTTTAAGCCCAAGTCTAGCAAAAACGCACGGTCGAGTTTCGAATTTGACCAACTTCTTGGAATTGAAAATTGAGCATAGATTTGGATGTCCCGTTGGTAGACAAATGTGCACGCCAACTTTCGTGACGTTCCGAGCTATTTTCTCACCCTTTAAGCCCAAGTCTAGTGAAAATGCACGATCGATTTTCAACTTTGACCAACTTCTCGGAATATAAATTTGAGCATATATTTGGATGTCCCATTGGTAGACAAATGCGCACACCAACTTTCGTCACATTACGAGCTAATTTCACGCCCTTTGAGCTCAAGTCGAGTGAAAACGCACGGTCGACTTTCGAATTTGACCAACTTCTCGGAATTGAAAATTGAGCATAGATTTGGATGTCCCGTTGGTAGACAAATGCGCACGCCAACTTTCGTGACGTTCCGAGCTATTTTCTCACCCTTTAAGCACAAGTCTAGCGAAAATGCACGGTCGATTTTCAACTTTGACCAACTTCTCGGAATATAAATTTGAGCATAGATTTGGATGTCCCGTTGGTAGATAAATGCGCACACGAACTTTCGTCACATTATGAGCTAATTTCACACCCTTTAAGCTCAAGTCGAGCAAAAACGCACGGTCGAGTTTCGAATTTGACCAACTTCTCGGAATTGAAAATTGAGCATAGATTTGGATGTCCCGTTGGTAGACAAATGCGCACGCCAACTTTCGTGACGTTCCGAGCTATTTTCAACTTTGACCAACTTCTCGGAATTTAAATTTGCGAATACATTTGGATGTCCCGTTGGTAGACAAGTGCGCACGCCAACTTTCGTGACGTTCCAAGATATTTTCTTTCCCTTTAAGCCCAAGTCTAGCGAAAACGCACGGTAAATTTTCAACTTTGACCAACTTCCCGGAATTGAAATTTGAGAATAGATTTGGATGTCCCATTGGTAGACAAGCATCCACACCAACTTTCGTGACGTTCCGAGCTATTTTCTCCCCCTTTAATCCCAAGTCTAGCGAAAATGCACGGTCGAGTTTTGAATTTGACCAACTTCTTGGAATTGAAAATTGAGCATAGATTTGGATGTCCCGTTGGTAGACAAAAGTGCACGCCAACTTTCGTGACGTTCTGAGCTATTTTCTCGCCTTTTAAGCCCAAGTCTAGCGAAAACGCACGGTCGATTTTCAACTTTGACCAACTTCTCAGAATTCAAATTTGGATGTCCCATTTGTAGACATGCGCGCACCGCAACTTTCATGACATTACGAGCTAATTTCACATCCTTTAAGCTCAATTCTAGCGAAAACGCACGATCGAGTTTCAACTTTGACCAACTTCTCGGAATTGAAATTTGAGAATAGTTTTGAATGTCCCATTGGTAGACAAGCGTCCACACCAACTTTCATGACGTTCCGAGCTTTTTTCTCCCCCTTTAAGCCCAAGTCTAGCGAAATAGCACGGTCGAGTTTCCAATTTGACCAACTTCTCGGAATTGAAAATTGAGCATATATTTTGATGTCCCGTTGGTAGACAAATGCGCACGCCAACTTTCGTGACGTTTCGAGCTATTTTCTCACGCTTTAAGCCTAAGTCTAGCGAAAATGCACGGTCGATTTTCAACTTTGACCCAACTTCTCGGAATTTAAATTTGAGAATGGATTTGGATGTCCCGTTGGTAGACAAATGTGCACACCAACTTTCGTCACATTACGAGCTAATTTCACACCCTTTAAGCTCTAGTCTAGCGAAAATGCACGGTCGATTTTCCACTTTGACCAACTTCTCGGAATATAAATTTGAGAATATATTTGGATGTCACATTGGTAGACGAGCGTCCACGCTAACTTTCATGACGTTCCGATCTATCTTCTCCCCCTTTAAGCCCAAGTCTAGCGAAAACGCACGGTCGAGTTTCAACTTTGACTAACTTCTCGGAATTGAAATTTGAGAATAGTTTTGGATGTCCCATTGGTAGACAAACGTCCACACCAACTTTCGTGATGTTCCGAGCTATTTTCACGCCCTTTAAGCCCAACTCTAGCGAAAACGCACGGTCGAGTTTCGAATCTGAACAACTTCTCGGAATTGAAAATTGAGAATAGATTTGGATGTCACATTGGTAGACGAGCGTCCATGCCAACTTTCATAATGTTCCGAGCTATTTTCACACCCTTTAAGCCCAAGTCTAACGAAAACGCATGGTCGAGTTTCAACTTTGACTAACTTCTCGGAATTGAAATTTGAGAATAGTTTTGGATGTCCCATTGGTAGACAAATGCGCACGCCAACTTTCGTGACGTTTCGAGCTATTTTTTCACCGTTTAAGCCCAAATCTAGCGAAAATGCACGGTCGATTTTCAACTTTGACCAACTTTTCGGAATATAAATTTGAGAATAGATTTGGATGTCCCATTGGTAGACGAGCATCCACGCCAACTTTCGTGACGTTCCGATCTATTTTCACACCCTTTAAGCCCAAGTCTAGCGAAAACGCACGGTCAAGTTTCGAATTTGACCAACTTCTCGGAATTAAAAATTGAGCATAGATTTGGATGTCCCATTGGTAGACAAATTCGCAGCCAACATTTGTCACATTACGAGCCAATTTCACACCCTTTAAGCTCAAGTCTAGCGAAAACGCACGGTCGAGTTTCAAATTTGACCAACTTCTCGGAATTGAAAATTGAGCATAGATTTGGATGTCCCGTTGGTAGACAAATGCGCATGCCAACTTTCGTGACATTCCGAGCTATTTTCTCACCCTTTAAGCCCAAGTCTAGCGAAAACGCACGGCCGAGTTTCGAATTTGACCAACTTCTCGGAATTGAAAATTGAGCATAGATTTGGATGTCTCGTTGGTAGACAAATGCGCACGCCAACTTTCGTGACGTTCCGAGCTATTTTCTCACCCTTTAAGCCTAAGTCTAGCGAAAACGCATGGTCGAGTTTCGAATTTGACCAACTTCTCAGAATTGAAAATTGAGCATAGATTTGGATGTCCCGTTGGTAGACAAATGCGCACGCCAACTTTCGTGACGTTTCGAGCTATTTTTTCACCGTTTAAGCCCAAATCTAGTGAAAATGCACGGTCAATTTTCAACTTTGACCAACTTTTCGGAATATAAATTTGAGAATAGATTTGGATGTCCCATTGGTAGACGAGCATCCACGCCAACTTTCGTGACGTTCCGATCTATTTTCACACCCTTTAAGCCCAAGTCTAGCGAAAACGCACGGTCAAGTTTCGAATTTGACCAACTTCTCGGAATTAAAAATTGAGCATAGATTTGGATGTCCCGTTGGTAGACAAATTCGCAGCCAACATTTGTCACATTACGAGCCAATTTCACACCCTTTAAGCTCAAGTCTAGCGAAAACGCACGGTCGAGTTTCAAATTTGACCAACTTCTCGGAATTGAAAATTGAGCATAGATTTGGATGTCCCGTTGGTAGACAAATGCGCATGCCAACTTTCGTGACATTCCGAGCTATTTTCTCACCCTTTAAGCCCAAGTCTAGCGAAAATGCACGGTCGAGTTTTGAATTTTACCAACTTCTCGTAATCAAAAATTTAGAATAGATTTGGATGTTCCATTGGTAGACAAATGCGCACGCCAACTTTCGTCACATTACGAGCTAATTTCACAACCTTTAAGCTCAAGTTGAGCGAAAACGCACGGTCGATTTTCAAATTTGACCAACTTCTCAGAATTTAAATTTGAGAATGGATTTGGATGTCACATTGGTAGACGAGCGTCCACGCCAACTTTCATAATGTTCTGAGCTATTTTCACACCCTTTAAGCCCAAGTCTAACGAAAACGCATGGTCGAGTTTCAACTTTGACTAACTTCTCAGAATTGAAATTTGAGAATAGTTTTGGATGTCCCATTGGTAGACAAGCGTCCACACCAACTTTCGTGACGTTCTGAGCTATTTTCTCCCCCTTTGAGCCCAAGCCTAGCGAAAACGCACGGTCAAGTTTCGAATTTTACCAACTTCTCAGAATTAAAAATTGAGCATAGATTTGGATGTCCCGTTGGTAGACAAATGCGCACGCCAACGTTCGTGATGTTTTGAGCTAATTTCACACCCTTTAAGCTCAAGTCTAGGTAAAATGCACGGTCGATTTTCAACTTTGATCAACTTCTCGGAATATAAATTTGAGAATAGATTTGGTTTTCACGTTGGTAGATGAGTGTCCACGCTAACTTTCGTGACGTTCCGATCTATCTTCTCCCCCTTTAAACCCAAGTCTAGCGAAAACGCACAATCGAGTTTCAACTTTGACCAACTTCTCGGAATTGAAATTTGAGAATAGTTTTGTATGTCCCATTGGTAGACAAGCGTCCACACCAACTTTCGTGACGTTCCGAGCTATTTTCTCCCCCTTTAAGCCCAAGTCTAGCGAAAACGCACGGTCGAGTTTCGAATTTGACCAACTTCTCGGAATTGAAAATTGAGCATAGATTTGGATGTCTCGTTGGTAGACAAATGCGCACGCCAACTTTCGTGATGTTCCGAGCTATTTTCTCACCCTTTAAGCGTAAGTCTAGCGAAAACGCACGGTCGAGTTTCGAATTTGACCAACTTCTCGGAATTGAAAATTGAGCATAGATTTGGATGTCCCGTTGGTAGACAAATGCGCACGCCAACTTTTGTGACGTTCCGAGCTATTTTCTCATGCTTTAAGCCTAAGTGTAGCAAAAATGCACGGTCTATTTTCAAATTTGACCAACTTCTCCGAATTTAAATTTGAGAATGGATTTGGATGTCCCGTTGGTAGAAAAATGCGCACGTGAACTTTCGTGACGTTCCGGGCGATTTTCTCACGCTTTAAGCCTACGTCTAGCGAAAATGCACGGTCTATTTTCAACTTTGACCAACTTCTCTGAATTTAAATTTGAGAATGGATTTGGATGTCCCGTTGGTAGATAAGTTCACACGCCAACTTTCGTGACGTTCCGAGCTATTTTCTTCCCCTTTAAGCCCAACTCTAGAGAAATCGCACGATCGTGTTTCGGCTTTGACCTACTTCTCATAAATGAAATTGAGAATAGATTTGGATGTCCCATTTCAAGACATGCGTGCACAACAACTTTTGTGACGTTACGAGCTAATTTTACACCCTTTAAGCTCAAGTTTAGCGAAAACGCACGGTGGCGTTTCTGCTTTGACCAACTTCTTGGAATTGAAATTTGAGAATAGATTTGGATGTACCATTGGTAGACAAGTGCGCACGCCAACTTTCGTGACGTTCCAAGCTATTTTCTCGCCCTTTAAGCCCAAGTCTAGCGAAAACGCAGGGTAAATTTTCAACTTTGACCAACTTCCCAGAATTGAAATTTGAGAATAGATTTTGATGTCCCATTAGTAGACGCTCCATGCCAACTTTCGTGACGTTCCGAGCTATTTTCTCACCCTTTAAGCCTAAGTCTAGCGAAAACGCACGGTAGAGTTTCAAATTTGACCAACTTCTCCGAATTAAAAATTGAGCATAGATTTGGATGTCCCGTTGGTAGAAAAATGCGCACGCCAACTTTCGTGACATTCCGAGCTATTTTCTCACCCTTTAAGCCCAAGTGTAGCGAAAAAGCACGGTCGATTTTCAGCTTTCACCAACTTCTCAGAATATAAATTTGAGAATAGATTTGGATGTCACATTGGTAGACGAGCATCCACGCCAACTTTCGTGACATTCCGATCTATTTTCTCCCCCTTTAAGCCCAAGTCTAGCGAAAACGCACGATGGAGTTTCAACTTTGACCAACTTCTCGGAATTTAAATTTGAGAATGGATTTGGTTGTCCCGTTGGTAGACGAGCATCCACGCCAACTTTCGTAACGTTCCGAGCTATTTTCACACCCTTTAAGCCCAAGTCTAGCGAAAACGCACGATTGAGTTTCAACTTTGATTAAATTCTTGGAATTGAAATTTGAGAATAGTTTTGGATGTCCCATTGGTAGACAAGCGTCCACACAAACTTTCGCGACGTTTCGAGCTATTTTCTCCCCCTTAAAACCCAAGTCTAGCGAAAACGCATGGTCTAGTTTCGAATTTGACCAACTTCTCGGAATTAAAAATTGAGCATAGATTTGGATGTCCCGCTGGTAGAAAAATGCGCACGCCAACTTTCGTGACGTTCCGAGCTATTTTCTCACCCTTTAAGCCTAAGTCTAGCGAAAACGCACGGTCGAGTTTCGAATTTGACCAACTTCTCGGAATTAAAAATTGAGCATAGATTTGGATGTCCCGTTCGTAGACAAATGCGCACGCCAACTTTCATGACATTCCGAGCTAATTTCTCACCCTTTAAGCCCAAGTCTAGCGAAAATGCACGGTCGATTTTCAACTTTGACCAACTTCTCGAAATATAAATTTGAGAATAGATTTGGATGTCCCATTGGTAGACGAGCGTCCACGCCAACTTTCGTGACGTTCCGATCTATTTTCTCCCCCTTTAAGCCCAAGTCTAGCGAAAACGCACGGTCGAGTTTCGAATTTGACCAACTTCTCGGAATTGAAAACTGAGCATAGATTTGGATGTCCCGTTGGTAGACAAATGCGCACGCCAAATTCGTGACATTCCGAGCTATTTTCTCACCCTTTAAGCCCAAGTCTAGCGAAAATGCATGGTCGATTTTCAACCTTGACCAACTTCTCGGAATATAAATTTGAGAATAGATTTGGATGTCACATTGGTAGACGAGCGTCCACACCAACTTTCGTGACTTTCCGATCTATTTTCTCCCCCTTTAAGCCCAAGTATAGCGAAAACGCACGATCGAGTTTCAACTTTGACCAACTTCTCGGAATTGAAATTTGAGAATAGTTTTGGATGTCATATTGGTAGACAAGCGTCCACATCAACTTTCATGACGTTCCGAGCTATTTTTTCCCCCTTTAATCCCAAGTTTAGCGAAAACGTACGGTCGAGTTTCCAATTTGATCAACTTCTCGGAATTGAAAATTGAGCATAGATTTGGATGTCCCGTTGGTAGAGAAATGCGCACGCCAACTTTCGTGACGTTCCGATCTATTTTCTGACCCTTTAAGCCTAAGTCTAGGGAAAACGCACGGTCGAGTTTCAAATTTGACCAACTTCTCGGAAATAAAAATTGAGCAAACATTTGGATGTCCCGTTGGTAGAGAGATGCGCACACCAACTTTCGTGACATTCCGAGCTATTTTCTTACCCTTTAAGCCCAAGTCTAGCGAAAATGCACGTTCGATTTTCAACTTTGACCAACTTCTCGGAATATAAATTTGAGAATAGATTTGGATGTCACATTGGTAGACGAGCGTCCACACCAACTTTCGTGACGTTCCTAGCTATTTTATCCCCCTTTAAGCCCAAGACTAGCGAAAACACACGGTCGAGTTTCAAATTTGACCAACTTCTCGGAATTGAAAATTGAGCATAGATTTGGATGTCCCGTTGGTAGACGAGCCTCGGATTTTCAACTTTGACCAACTTCTCAGAATTTAAATTTGCGAATAGATTTGCATGTCACATTGGTAGACGAGCCTCCACGCCAACTTTCGTGACGTTCTGAGCTAATTTCACACCCTTTAAGCCCAAATCTAGGGAAAATGCACGATCGAGTATCGACTTTCACCAAATTCCTGGAATTGAAAATTGAGCATAGATTTGGATGTCCCGTTGGTAGACAAGTGCGCACGCCAACTTTCGTGACGTTCCGAGCTAATTTCACACCCTTTAAGCCCAAGTCTAGGGAAATCGCACGTTCAATTTTCAACTTTGACTAACTTCTCACAATTTAAATTTGAGAATAGATTTGGATGTCACATTTGTAGACATGTGCGCACTATAGCTTTCGTGATTTTACGTACTAATTTCACACATTTTAATCCCAAGTCTAGAGAAAACGCATGGTGGCGTTTCGACTTTGACCAATTTCTTGGAATTGAAATTTGAGAATAGTTTTGGATCTCCCATTGGTAGACAAGCATCCAGACCAACTTTCGTAATGTTCCAAGCTATTTTCTCCTCTACCGAAAACGTACGGTCGAGTTTCAATTTTCACCAACTTCTCGTAATTGAAGATTGAGCATTGTTTTGGATGTCCCATTTGTAGACAAGCATCCAAACCAACATTCGTTACGTTCCGGGCTATTTTCTCCCCCTTTAAGCCCATGTGTAGCGAAAACGTACGGTCGAGTTACGACTTTCACCAACTTCTCGGAATTGAAAATTGAGCATAGATTTGGATGTCCCATTTGTAGACATTCGCGCACAACAACTTTTGTCACATTACAAACTAATTTAACACCCTTTAAGCTCAAGTCTAGAGAAAACGCATGGTGGCATTTCGACTTTGACCAACTTCTCGTAATTGAAATATGATAATAGATTTGGATGTCCCGTTGGTAGACAAGTGCGCACGCCAACTTTCGTGACGTTGCGAGCTATTTTCCCACCCTTTAAGCCCAAGTCTAGCAAAAATGCACGATCGAGTTTCAACTTTGACCAACTTCTCGGAATTGAAATTTGAGAATAGTCTTGGATGTCCCATTGGTAGACAAGCGTCCACACCAACTTCGTGACATTCCGAGCTATTTTCTCCCCCTTTAAGCCCAAGCCTAGCGAAAACGCATGGTCGAGTTTTGAATTTGACCAACTTCTCGGAACTGAAATATGAGAATAGATTTGGATGTCCCGTTGGTAGACAAGTGCGCACGCCAACTTTCGTGACGTTCCGAGCTATTTTCCCACCCTTCAAGCCCAAGTCTAGCGAAAACGCACGATCGAGTTTTGAATTTGACCAACTACTCGGAATTGAAAATTGAGCATAGATTTGGATGTCCCGTTGGTAGACAAATGCGCACGCCAACTTTCGTGATGTTCCGAGCTATTTTCTCACGGTTTAAGCCTAAGTCTAGCGAAAATGCACGGTCGATTTTCAACTTTGACCAACTTCTCGGAATTTAAATTTCAGAATGGATTTGGTTGTCCCGTTGGTAGATAAGTGCACACGCCAGCTTTCGTGACGTTCCTAGCTATTTTCTTCCCCTTTAAGCCCAACTCTAGAGAAAACCCACGATCGTGTTTTGGCTTTGACCTACTTCTCGGAAATGAAAATTGAGAATAGATTTGGATGTCCCATTTGTAGACATGCACGCACAACAACTTTCGTGACGTTACGAGCTAATTTCACACCCTTTAAGCTCAAGTCTAGCAAAAACGCATGGTGGCGTTTTGAATTTGACCAACTTTTGGGAGTTGAAATTTGAAAATAGATTTGGATGTCCCGTTGGTAGACAAGTGCACATGCCAACTTTCGTGACGTTCCGAGCTATTTTCTTCGCCTTTAAGCCCAACTCTAGCGAAAACGCACGGTCGAGTTTCGAATTTGACCAACTTCTCGGAATTGAAAATTGATAATAGATTTGGATGTCCCGTTTGTAGACAAATGCGCATGCCACCTTTCGTGACATTCCGAGCTATTTTCTCACCCTTTAAGCCCAAGTCTAGGGAAAATGCACGGTCGATTTTCAACTTTGACTAACTTCTCGGAATTGAAATTCGAGAATAGTTTTGGATGTCCCATTGGTAGACAAGCGTCCACGCCAACTCTCGTGACGTTCCGAGCTATTTTCTCCCCGTTTAATCCCAAGTCTAGCGAAAACGCACGGTCGAGTTTTGAATTTGACCAACTTCTCGGAATATAAATTTGAGGATAGATTTGGATGTCCCATTGGTAGACAAATGCGCACGCCAACTTTCGTTACGTTCCGACCTATTTTCTCACCCTTTAAGCCTAAGTGTAGCGAAAATGCACGATCGATTTTCAACTTCGAGCAACTTCTCGGAATTTAAATTTGTGTATAGATTTGGATGTCACATTGGTAGACGAGCGTCCACGCCAACTTTCGTGACGTTCCGAGCTATTTTCACGCCCTTTAAGCCCAAGTCTAGCGAAAACGCACGATCGAGTTTCAACTTTGACTAACTTCTAGGAATTGAAATTTGAGAATAGATTTGGATGTCCCGTTGGTAGACAAATGCGCACGCCAACTTTCGTGACATTCCGAGTTATTTTCTCACCCTTTAAGCCCAAGTCTAGCGAAAATGCACGGTCGATTTTCAACTTTGACCAACTTCTCAGAATATAAATTTGAGAATAGATTTGGATGTCACATTGGTAGATGAGCGTCCACGCCAACTTTCGTGACGTTCCGAGCTATTTTCACACCCTTTAAGCCCAGCTTAAGCGAAAACGCACGATCGAATTTCAACTTTGACCAACTTCTCGGAATTTAAATTTGAGAATGGATTTGGATGTCCTGTTGGTAGATAAGTGCACACGCCAACTTTCGTGACGTTCCGAGCTATTTTCTCACCCTTTAAGCCCAAGTCTAGCGAAAATGCATGGTCGATTTTCAACTTTGACAAACTTCTCGGAATATAAATTTGAGAATAGATTTGGATGTCACATTGGTAGACGAGCGTCCACGCCAACTTTCATGACGTTTCGAGCTATTTTCACACCCTTTAAGCCCAACTTTATTGAAAATGCACGATCGAGTTTCAACTTTGACCAACTTCTCGAAATTGAAATTTGAGAATAGTTTTGGATGTCCCATTGGTAGACAACCGTCCACACCAACTTTCGTGACGTTCTAAGCTATTTTCTCCCCCTTTAAGCCGAGGTCTAGCGAAAACGCACGATCGAGTTTCAACTTTGACCAACTTCACGGAATTGAAATTTGAGAATAGTTTTGGATGTCCCATTGGTAGACAAGCGTCCACACCAACATTCATGACGTTTCGAGCTATTTTCTCCCCCTTTAAGCCCAATTCTAGCGAAAACGCACGATCGAGTTTCAACTTTGACCAACTTCTCGGAATTGAAATTTGGGAATAGTTTTGGATGTCCCATTGGTAGACAAGCATCCACACTAACGTTCGTGACGTTCCGAGCTATTTTCTCCCCGTTTAAGCCCAAGTCTAGCGAAAATGCATGGTCGAGTTTAAACTTTGACCAACTTCTCGGAATATAAATTTGAGAATAGATTTGGATGTCACATTGGTAGACGAGCGTCCACGCCAACTTTCGTAACGTTCAGAGCTATTTTCACACACGTTAAGCCCAAGTCTAGTGAAAACGCACGATCGAGTTTCAACTTTGATTAAATTCTTGGAATTGAAATTTGAGAATAGTTTTCGATGTCCCATTGGTAGACAAGCGTCCACACCAACTTTTGTGACATTCTGAGCTATTTTCTCACCCTTTAAGCCCAAGTCTAGCGAAAATGCACGGTCGATTTTCAACTTTGACCAACTTCTCGAAATATAAATTTGAGAATAGATTTGGATGTCACATTGGTAGACGAGCGTCCATGCAATCTTTCATGACGTTTCGATCTATTTTCTCCCCCTTTAAGCCCAAGTCTAGCGAAAACGCACGATCGAGTTTCAACTTTGACCAACTTCTCGGAATTGAAATTTGAGAATAGTTTTGGATGTCCCATTGGTAGACAAGCGTCCACATCAACTTTCGTGTCGTTCCGAACTATTTTCTCCCCCTTTAATCCCAAGTCTAGCGAAAACGCACGGTCGAGTTTCCAATTTGACCAACTTCTCAGAATTGAAAATTGAGCATAGATTTGGATGTCCCGTGTGTAGACAAATGCGCATGCCAATTTTCGTGACGTTCCGAGCTATTTTCTCACCCTTTAAGACTAAGTCTAGCGAAAACGCACGGTCGAGTTTCGAATTTGACCAACTTCTCGGAATTAAAAATTGAGCATAGATTTGGATGTCCCGTTGGTAGACAAATGCGCACAACAACTTTCGTGACATTCCAGGCTATTTTTTCACCCTTTAAGCCCAAGTCTAGCCAAAATGCACGGTCGATTTTCAACTTTGACCAACTTCTCGAAATATAAATTTGAGAATAGATTTGGATGTCAGATTGATAGATGAGCGTCCACGCCAACTTTCGTTACGTTCCATTCTATTTTCTCCCCCTTTAAGCCCAAGTCTAGTGAAAACGCACGGTCGAGTTTCGAATTTGACGAACTTCTCGGAATTGAAAATTGAGCATAGATTTGGATGTCTCGTTGGTAGACAAATGCGCACGCCAACTTTCGTGACGTTCCGAGCTATTTTCTCACCCTTTAAGCCTAAGTCTAGCGAAAACGCACGGTCAAGTTTCGAATTTGACCAACTTCTTGGAATTAAAAATTGAGCATAGATTTGGATGTCCCATTGGTAGACAAACGCCCACGCCAACTTTCGTGACGTTCCGAGCTATTTTCACACCCTTTAAGCCCAAGTCTAACGAAAACGCACGATCGAGTTTCAACTTTGACTAACTTCTCGGATTTGAAATTTGAGAATAGTTTTGGATGTCCCATTGGTAGACAAGTGTCCACCCCAAGTTTCGTGACGTCCCGAGCTATTTTCTCCGCCGTTAAGCCCAAGTCTAGCGAAAACGCACGGTCGAGTTTCAAAATTTGACCAACTTCTCAGAATTGAAAATTGAGCATAGATTTGGTTGTCCCGTTGGTAGACAAATACGCACGCCAACTTTCGTGACGTTCTGAGCTATTTTCTCACCCTTTAAGCCTAAGTCTAGCGAAAACACACGGTCGAGTTTCGAATTTGACCGACTTCTTGGAGTTAAAAATTGAGGATAGATTTGGATGTCCCGTTGGTAGACAAATGCGCACAGCAACTTTCGTGACGTTCCGAGCTATTTTCTCACCCTTTAAGCCTAAGTCTAGCGAAAATTCACGATCGATTTTCAACTTTGACCAACTTCTCACAATTTAAATTTGAGAATAGATTTTGATGTCACATTTGTAGACATGTGTGCACTACAACTTTCGTGATTTTACGAACTAATTTCACAAACTTTAATCCCAAGTCTAGAGAAAACGCATGGTGGCGTTGCGACTTTGACCAATTTCTTAGAATTGAAATTTGAGAATAGTTTTGGATGTCCCATTGGTAGACAAGCATGCACACCAACTTCTAGCGAAAACGCACGGTTGAGTTTCGAATTTGACCAACTTCTCGGAATTGAAAATTGAGCATAGATTTGGATGTCCCTTTGGTAGACAAAAGCGCACGCAAACTTTCGTGACGTTCCGATCTATTTTCTCCCCCTTTAAGCCCAAGTCTAGTGAAAACGCACGATCGAGTTTCAACTTTGACCAACTTCTCGGAATTGAAATTTAAGAATAATTTTGGATGTCCAATTGGTAGACAAGCGTCCACACCAACTCTCGTGACGTTCCGAGCTATTTTCTCCCCCTTTAAGCCCAAGTCTAGCGAAAACGTACGACCGAGAATAGATTTGGATGTCCCATTTGTAGACATGCACGCACAATAACTTTCGTGACGTTACGAGCTAATTTCACACCCTTTAAGCTCAAGTCTAGCGAAAATGCAGGTGGTGTTTCGACTTTGACCAACTTTTGGGAGTTGAAATTTTAAAATAGATTTGGATGTCCCGTTGGTAGACAAGTGCACATGCCAACTTTCGTGATGTTCCGAGCTATTTTCTTCGCCTTTAAGCCCAACTCTAGTGAAAATGCACTGTCGAGTTTCGAATTTGACAAACTTCTCAGAATTGAAAACTGAGCATAGATTTGGATGTCCCGTTGGTAGACAAATGCGCACGCCAACTTTCGTGACGTTCCGAGCTATTTTCTCACGCTTTAAGCCTAAGTCTAGCGAAAATGCATGGTCGATTTTCAACTTTGACCAACTTCTCGGAATTTAAATTTGAGAATGGATTAGGATGTCCCGTTGGTAGATAAGTGCACACGCCAACTTTCGTGATGTTCCGAGCTATTTTCTCACCCTTTAAGCCCAAGTCTAGCGAAAATGCACGGTCGATTTTCAACTTTGACCAACTTCTCGGAATATAAATTTGAGAATAGATTTGGATGTCACATTAGACAAGCGTCCACGCCAACTTTCGTGACGTTCCGAGCTATTTTCTCACCCTTTAAGCCTAAGTCTTGCGAAAACGCACGATCGAGTTTCAAATTTGACCAACTTCTCGGAATTTAAAATTGAGCAGAGATTTGGATGTCCCGGTGGTAGACAAATGCGCATGCCAACTTTCGTGACATTCCTAGCTATTTTCTCACCCTTTAAGCCCAAGTCTAGCGAAAATGCACAGTCGATTTTCAACTTTGACCAACTTCTCGGAATATAAATTTGAGAATAGATTTGGATGTCACATTGGTAGACGAGCGTCCACGCCAACTTTCGTGACGTTCCAATCTATTTTCTCCCCCTTTAAACCCAAGTCTAGCAAAAACGCACGATCGAGTTTCAACTTTGACCAACTTCTCGGAATTGAAATTTGAGAATAGTTTTGGATGTCCCATTGGTAGACAAGCGTCCACACCAACTTTCGTGACGTTTCGAGCTATTTTCTCCCCCTTTAAGCCCAAGTCTAGCGAAAACGCACGGTCGAGTTTCCAATTTGACCAACTTCTCGGAATTGAAAATTCAGCATAGATTTGGATGTCCCGTTGGTAGACAAATGCACACGCCAACTTTCGTGACGTTCCGAGCTATTTTCTTACCCTTTAAGCCTACGTCTAGCGAAAATGCACGGTCAAGTTTCGAATTTGACCAACTTCTTGGAATTCAAAATTGAGCATAGATTTGGATGTCCCGTTGGTAGACAAATGCGCATGCCAACTTTCGTCACATTACGAGCTAATTTCACACCCGTTAAGATTTGGATGTACCATTGGTAGAAAAATGTCCACGCCAACTTTCGTGACGTTCCGAGCTATTTTCTCACCCTTTAATCCTAAGTCTAGCGAAAATGCACGGTCGATTTTAGACTTTGACCAACTTCTCAGAATTGAAATTTGAGAATAATTTTTGATGTCCCATTGGTAGACAAGCGTCCACACCAACTTTCGTGACGTTCTGAGCTATTTTCTCCCCCTTTAAGCCCATGTCTAGCGAAAACGCACGATCGAGTTTCAACTTGGACCAACCTCTCGGAATTGAAATTTGAGAATAGTTTTGGATGTCCCATTGGTAGACAAGCGTCCACACCAACTTTCGTGACGTTCCGAGCTATTTTCTCCCCCTTTAAGCCCAAGTCTAGCGAAAACGCACGATCGAGTTTCAACTTTGACCAACCTCTCCGAATTTAAATTTGAGAATAGATTTGGATGTCCCATTGGTAGACAAGCGTCCACACCAACTTTCGTGACATTCCGAGCTATTTTCATCACATTTAAGCCCAATTCTAGAGAAAACGCACGGTCGCGTTTCATCTTTGACCAACTTCTCGGAATTGAAAATTGAGAATTGATTTGGATGTCCCATTTGTACACATGCGCGAACAGCAACTTTCATGACGTTATGAGCTAATTTCACGCCCTTTATTCCCAAGTCTAGTGAAAACCCATGGTGGAATTTCGACTTTGACCAACTTCTTGGAATTGAAGTTTGAAAATAGATTTGGATGTCCCATTGGTAGACAAGCGTGCACGCCAACTTTCGTGACGTTCCGAGCTATTTTCTGCCCCTTTAAGCCCAAGTCTAGCGAAAACGCACGGTCGAGTTTCCACTTTGACAAACATTTCGGAATTAAAATTTGAGAATAGTTTTGGATGTACCATTGGTAGACAAGCATCCACACAAACTTTCGTGACATTCCGAGCTATTTTATCCCACTTCAAACCGAACTCTAGCGAAAATGTACAGTCGAGTTTCGACTTTCACCAACTTCTCGAAATTCAAAATTGAGCATAGATTTGGATGTCCCATTTGTAGACATGCATGCACAGCAACTTTCGTGATGTTACGAGATAATTTCACACCCTTTAAGCTCAAGTCTAGCAAAAACGCATGGTGGCGTTTCGACTTTGACCAACTTCTCAGAATTGAAATTTGAGAATAGATTTGGATGTCCCGTTGGTAGACAAGTGCACACGCCAACTTTCGTGACGTTCCAAGCAATTTTCTCGTCGTTTAAGCCCAAGTCTAGCGAAAACGCACGGTAAATTTTCAACTTTGACCAACTTCTCGGAATTGAAATTTGAGAATGGATTTGGATGTCCCATTGGTAGACATGCATCCACACCAACTTTTGTGACATTTCGAGCTATTTTCTTCCCATTTAAGCCCAACTCTAGAGAAAACGCACGGTCGCGTTTCATCTTTGACCAACTTCTCAGAATTGAAAATTGAGAACAGATTTGGATGTCCCATTTGTAGACAACATGCGCGCACAGCAACTTTCGTGACATTACGAGCTAATTTCACATCCTTTAAGCCCAATTCTAGCGAAAACACACGATCGAGTTTCAACTTTGACCAACTTCTCAGAATTGAAATTTGAGAATAGTTTTGGATGTCCCATTGGTAGACAAGCATCCACACCAACTTTCGTGACGTTCCGAGCTATTTTCTCCCCTTTAAGCCCAAGTCTAGCGAAAATGCACGGTCGAGTTTTGAATTTGACCAACTTCTCGGAATTGAAAATTGAGCATAGAATTGGATGTCCCGTTGGTAGACAAATGTGCATGCCAACTTTCGTGACGTTCCGAGCTATTTTCTCACCCTTTAAGCCGAAGTCTAGCGAAAATGCACGGTCGATTTTCAACTTTGACCAACTTCGCAGAATTTAAATTTGAGAATAGATTTGGATGTCACATTGGTAGACGAGCGTCCACGCCAACTTTCGTGACGTTCCGAGCTATTTTCACACCCTTTAAGCCCAAGTCTAGCGAAAACGCACGATCGAGTTTGTACTTTGACCAACTTCTCGGAATTGAAATTTGAGAATAGTTTTGGATGTCCCATTGGTAGACAACGATCTCTATTCTCTTCTAAAGTTTCGCCTCCTCATATGTAATTAGCTGAAGAACCGATAACGTTGCAGTGGCAGAGAGGGCAATTGGCATAAGATCTCAACAACATGTCAATACAGTAAATGTGAAAAGCATAGTAGCATTTGGGAAGAAATCTTTATTTCTCCTTTTTCTGAAAACTCCACAAGATAGATCGCCCATTCTATTCCTTTTCTGAAATCTTTAATTCTCTTTCTGAAAACTCCACAATACATTCCACACTTCATCACCGCAACGAGAGCTATCATTGGAGGGCTGAAAGTCAAGTTGGGTCTGGTTGGAAATAGAATCGATGTGAAAAGCATGGCAGCATTTGGGAAGAAATCTTAAATTCTACTTTTCTTGAAAATCCACAAGATAGACCGCGCATTCCTGTACTTGCAGACTGGAATCTTTTTCATCGCCGCCTCGTCCATGCCACAAGCCATGGAAATACTCTGCAAGTCGTCGGACTCCTGTACCAAGACCTTGTCCTCGTCCTAGGTTCGAATCCTCTAGAATTGTGGTTTGCAGCGCTGGAGAAAATAGATGTAGTAGCTCGCTATTAAAAATGCACTGGCTATCACAACGGCGAGAGATAACACTGGAGGGTTGAAAGTCGAGATGGGTTTGATTGGCTTCCATTCATCAGCATCGCCGCGGTCATATGATCTTCAGGGATTGGGACTCATTGTGAAATCGCTTACTAATTGCAGAAATATGAGGGGGGCTCAGATAATAGAAAGCATATCCATGTTACAAACAAAACGAAGTGCCTTGTTCGATTCAGAATCAAGGAAACCAAATAAAAGTAATCTGGAGTAATCTGGAGTGTTTTTTTAATCTCCGGGTTTTACCATAATATTCTGACGCTCCGTCAACATCCTTTTTTTGCAATGACTGGAGTAATCTGACAGCATTCTGACGTGGACAATGGTTCACCAGCATCTTTTGTAGTGCGGGGAGTAACGTGACGGATGATCGTGTAAACTTCGTAAATCTTTTGAGATATGGCCGCCACACCAGATTATAGTGGATATTTATAAGTTAAATTTATTTGGGTTTTTGATAGGTTTTCTCTCCACGGAAGCATAGCATGAGATATTGATAGGTTTTAGAAATGGTATGTTATTTCACTTTATCTATTTATTGTTTAGAAGTTTAAATTTAATTTTAAATTTAGATTAAGTGTTTTAATTTTATTAAATATTAATTATATTACATGTTTTATGGTTAATAAATAAAATGTTTAGTTAACTATGTTTAAATTAAATGATTTATTGAAATATAGAAATGTAAATTATTTATTTGAATTTAAAAATACAAAATATTATGATATGATTTTTGTTTTTATTTTTAGATATATTTGAATTTCAAAATGCAAAATATTGTAAATAAGATGGAAAACCACTTTAATTAGATCATAAAATAAAGACTTAAAGTTGATAAATTGTTTTTAGTGAAGATACAAATATTGTCTATTTGTATTAGTTTATTTAATAATTGCATAATGTATTTCATGGGTAGTTATAATTATTGAAATTTTTAATTTTTATTATAATCTTATATATAATTTCATTAGTTAAATATATTTGTTATGATTATTAAAATTTTGAATTTTAAATAAAGTGCTAAATATGTATAATTTGTAATGTATTTGAGTTTAATTCTATGTTTGATTATTTATGTTATGGTTAGATTTTATTTTATTTTTCTTGATATTTTGTTATAGTTTTTTTTCTCATCACATGTTTACT
Source organism: Larix kaempferi (assembly GCA_027924585.1). Taxonomy (NCBI): domain Eukaryota; kingdom Viridiplantae; phylum Streptophyta; class Pinopsida; order Pinales; family Pinaceae; genus Larix; species Larix kaempferi. The sequence continues at coordinate 83,780 of BSBM01002455.1, read as the reverse complement.
TGAATGTAAATTTTCTTAAAGTCATAGTTAGACTTGAAGTATTTTTTTCTTACTACTAATTATTTTAAGTAGCTCTAGCTTTTCTTTAACATAATGATGTAAATGGAGGTAAAGTCTTAATATTATATAAACAAGGCTAAACTATTCAACTCTAATATTATGAAGTTTTCTTCCTTGAAAACAATGTTGAACACTCTCTAAAATGCTCATTTTTTCAAAGATAGATGTGTATAAAAATAAATAATAAAATTTAAAGATGATTTAAATTAATTTTCTTTATTAGAAGATTTTTTATGATAAATCCCCACAAATAAGAGTACATACATTAATTTAAAAAAAATTCAAATTCCAAAAGTTTTGAGAATTAAGTAAAAATAGAAAAAAATGTTATTAAAAGTTGCATAGATTTATATTATATAAAATATCAAAATAATTGTTTTATAATTAAACTTAGATTTTATAATAATTTAATTAGTTATATATATACAATTTGATTAGTTAAATAAGTATTTGTTACTATTATCAAAATTTTTAATTTTTAATATAGTGTTAAATAAGTATAATTCTTAATCTATTTGAGTTTGATTTTATGTTTGATTATTTATGTTATGGTTAGATTTTATTTTATTTTTCTTAATACCTTGTTATAGGTTTTCTTCTCATCCCATTTTTATGGCGAGCTTAAATTTTCTTAGAATCAAAATAAAACTTAGGCTTTTCCGGTACTACCTATTATTTTTGTAGCTCTAGGTCTTGTTTAACATAATGATGTAAATGGAGCTCAAAGTCTTAACATTATATAAATAAGGCTAAACTATAATTCTAATATTATAAAATCTTTCTTCCTTAAAAGAATGTTGGAAACTCTCTAAAATGGTCATTTTTATTGAGATAGGTGGATATACAAATAAATAATAAAATTTAGATTAATTTTCTTTATTAGACAAAGACTTTTTATGATAAAAAAATATTAATTTGATAATGAAAAGAAATAAATTTGATGATAAAAAGCTCCACACTCACTAAATTCTTTTTATAGTCAAATCCTCACAAATAAGAGTACATACATCAATTTAAAAACAAAAAAAATTCCAAAAGTTTCGAGAATTAAATAAAATTAGAAAAAATTGTTATTAAAAGTTGCATAGATTCATATTATATAAAATATAAAAAACATTTTTTTATAATTAAATTTAGATTTTATAAAAATTTATAAAAATAAATTCTTATTCATTTTTATTTAAAATTTTTATCGAAATTAATTATTACCAATATTGTTTCGTAAAAAATATTTATAAAACATATTAATTTATTTAAATAAGTGTATTAAAAATATTATTTACACAAATGAAAAAACATGTTTACGATTTTCAAAAAAAAAAAAATCGATATCTTTTCCTAATCATTGAAAAAAAACTTAATTCTTTATATTATTAAAAAAACTAAAATTAATTTTAAAATTTCAATATCATAAACTTATCATTTAAACAATTAAATTTGTTTTATGTCATACTAATAAATAAGTAATGAGTTGAGTCATAAAAAAACATATTTTCCAGAACATATGGAAACATTCACATTTTAGATTATGTATATAATTACATGTATCTTAATATCTATATAATATGTACATACATAATCCTAATATCTATATTGATATGTACATATTATTATATATGTTGAATACAAGGGTAGAGATATATATTATTTTATATATTTAATACAAATATATAATATCCTATTGCATATATCAAAGTATATGTTAACATATATTCATAAAATAATATTGGCTCATATATGTCTAGGATAGATATATATGCAAGTACACATGCGAAGGTATACCTTCACGGTGGTAGATATATCTATATATATATTATATATATTAAATGATATGTGCATATATTAGAATAGAATATAATGATAATACAAGTGCATAATTGGATTGAATCAAGATATTTTTGGTGTTGTCAATGATGATAAAGATATAGGTGCTTAGGCGAGGTCCCCTAGATGCATTGAGCCTTTAAGAAGGAAAATATCTTGTAATATATATGGTTAGAAGAGCCATGTTGAGGCGTCCCTCTAGGCTTGCTTACTTAGAGGATTCTCAAGAGTCTCTTTTAAAATGTGGAAGTAATGTTCATAGCATTTTATGGTATGGTAGTGAAAATATTGTATAATGATACTTGAATCATAGATACATCAATATTTTGAAATTGAGTGTGTAGATGATATGGTATAGTGATGACTATCTCATCATTTTATATCCTAGCATATATATTTTGTCCAATGTAATGTACATTGTAACAAAAAACGTAATTAAACTAAGATATATGGGAAATTTCAGGTCCAAACTTTGTAATTAAACTAAGGTATATAGGTATTGTGAAGTATAAAGGTTATAGAGACCTTTTCGTAACTATTAAGGTATGAAATTCCTAGGCATTTCAGGTTAGACATTAATTCTTAATGTGACATTGAGTATAAATTCTAGTATAACACTAGTTGAATCAATGTGTAACCCTATGAGAAACACCAAAGTAATTTAACATATTTTATAAAACAAGCATCCATTTAAAAAAAATCCTTGTTAGTGCCCCATTCCATTAAACAACCTTAGTGTGCCACATAGATTTACTAGTACTAGTGCCTAAGTTAGCTTAAAATACCTTTTAATAAAATATTAGTAATTAAAAATGTGAGTTCCTCACGAAAACAATCATTCCTCCCAACCACCCAAGCTACAATTAATGGACTACCAAAGTAATTTAACATATTTTATAAGACACTCATTTATTTTAAAAATATATTTTTTAAATACTTTTTAATAAAATATTTGGTATGCACATCAATGTACACTATATTTAAAAATACAAGTGCATTGGTGTATTAGGTGTGACAAGGTTGGGTTGAAAAAAAAATTACTGAATTAAAATTTCATTTAATGTGAGCTCACTTTATTTATTTTTAAATAAAAATCATTTTAACATATTTATCACCAAATACTTGAAGTATATATATAATGTATTTTGGTAAACTTTTTATATGATTATTGAAAGTAACATTAAGATTAATGCTAAATGAAAAACAATGTTTAAATATGAACATTATATAATTCTTTTTTTATAGTTTTGCAAAGTAGGAGGTCGAATTTCAATTATGTACAAAACTAAGTAAATATATAATTTCCAACTTTCACACTTATAGGAGTTTTTAAATAATTTTTATAAATCGTTTCTTCAAATAAAAGTACTAAGTAGCTTTGATGGTGTTCCCACTTGTTTATGAGGGTTCCAATTGTTGTTTTATTTTCTATATTTTTGAAATTTCACTTTTGTTAAATTAAGCTTTGTCATTTGAATGATATATTTTTATTAAAACAGTTTAAGATTAAAATTATATTGTGTGGATTTTTTATATTACAAAAGTGTTTTATCTAGTAAAATTAACCTCTCCTTAGAATTAAAATCCCTTTATAAGTCATGTATACTGTAATTAACTTTTAAATTTAATTAAAATAATATATATATATATATATATATAAAGAAAGAAAAACCTAAAATATTAGAGGGTACAAATTCTCACTTATGATTTTTACTAGTTGATGAAGTTTGAGAAAATTTATAAGAATTTTAAGTCATACTTTACATTTTTAAATTAAATAATATGGAGAAGAGAACACTAAACTTTAATCCTATTAATATAACCAATATTAAATTATAATTTAATCTTATATTAAATAAAATAAAATGTAATTAGAATTTTGAAAACTTTATTTCAAAATTTCAATTACATTTTTGTTAAACTTAAATTTAAATATTTTTAATACTTAAAATAGTAAAGAAAATCTACTTTTAGACCAAATCTAATACCAAATCCTGCTTAAATTAGATTTATTGAACATTATATTAAAAATTCATTTTTTTTATAATTATTTTACATTTAACTAATCAAATTATTATTATTATTTTACATTATATTGAAAATTCAAATTTTCAAAAATCATAATAATTCATAACATACATTTAGTCAATGACACTAGTGTTCCCTCTTTCATAAAAGGTAAAATACAAAACCATATTTACTTTATTAAATTTTTAAAAGTACACATACCAAGACAACCAACTAAATGTTATAATCCTTAACATGGAAATATTTATAAAATATTGACAAAATTTGGTTGTTAAGAACATATCACTTAATCCCAAGTTGGAGCTTTTCCTAGTACACTTGGGTGTTTCTATGCTCCCATCTAGTATAACCGTCTAGCCTGTAGTTTTGTGTGTAGAAGCCTCGTTCTCTTTTTTGTTCCCAAGGACACAAGTTTTATTATCTTTTGTTCCTCTTGTCAGTATGAACTAATTGATGGGACTGGGCTGTTAGTTTTCTCCCTTTCCTGAGGTACTGATTTTGAGGTTTGCAGTGGGCTCGTTCCCTAATGTCCTATCTTCTTCGATGACTCTTTAGGGCTTCCAATTTCCTTTCTTGGTGAGGCACTTTCTGTGAATTTTCTTATTTCTGAGACTGTACCCCTTGTTTCTAATTCCTTTTCCTATCCCATATGGAAGTCTATTTTGATCTAGGACACTTTCGAGTGAACGCTTATGGTTCCTTTGTCCAAACATCCATCCTTTGTAGATGCTTCATCTAGTGATAGTGATGACATTCCTATTTTAGCCGGTGGGTTTGGACCAGTTTCCTAATTAACTAAGATGACTAGAGCGATTGGATTAGCTCAATTTACCAAGGGTGACAAAGTGATCCCAGGAAGGCGCAAGCAGAAATGCGTCAAGCGAAAGTCAGAAGTTAATTTGGATTTGGGGGATGATATCCATGATTGAGGTTTTATTCATGACTGAATCGGCTATGATTGGCCATTTTAGATGAAACAATATGGCCATGCTTACCTTTTGATCCCGGGTAGCATCTCAATGGTCTTTATTGGACTACACTCCTCAATGTTCTGCGTTGTTGAAGGGATGGTTGAGGGCTATCCCGTGGTCCACTGGAGATTCCATGAAGGTTCTCAAAGGGGTTTGGATGTGGGATACTCTAGAGTTAAAAGTGAAGAGATGGGTTCCTCTTTTCGATGATTGGAGAGAAAAAATATTTTCTCATCCGACCTGGGTTAAGATGCCATGGATCCCACATGAACCATGGACATTGGAAATTTTCTTTCATTGCAACCACTTTAAGAGAATTCCTCCTTGTGGAAGAAATATTCAAAGCTATGGGTAATATGGTGGTGGTTAAGATTCTAGTATACCTGGATATCTGTGATGGGATTCTTGACAAAAATGTCATCACTAAAGGGGTTTCCCCCCACTCTCAGGTTTTGGATTACATAGGATTTCCTTTTCGTTGCAATTGTTGTCACAATTACAACCATCTGGTTCATGAGTTGTCTCTCCCCTTCACTCATCAGTTTTGGAAGAAGATTCAAGGCCCACCTCTTGCAGATAGGGTGGTCAACGTTGAAAAAACCCCCTCAACTACTAAAATGGATAATATTCTGGATTTTGGTGACGAGACTTTTGCAATGGGGATCAATAGAGAATCAATGGCCTCTCATTGTATATTTGATTTTGTTGAAGACCTATCTGTGAAGGTGGGTGAACATATAGATAGTAGGGACAATCAATTTCATTTGCTTCAACTTCCCTTGATTCACACAGTTGAGTCGTTGTCTTCCCTTGTAGATGATTGTTTGGATCATGATATATTCATCTCTTTTTATATGGGTAAGTTGGACTTTGTTCCTCTTATTTTTTCATATAGCGATCTTTCTTTGTTGAGTATTATGACGGTTAGGCCTTATTTTTGTTTATTTTCCACTCCCACAATCACCTTTGTTCCTCCTACATCCTCATGTTATAGTCTTTTTGAACCTCTTGTTTCTAGGGTGACTTATCCATCCCTTGATGTCGGTGGTCTAGAAGGTCTCAAGGTCTAGTAGGCCTACTCAGATTTTTCCTTCTATCATGTCCCAATACTAATTTTTTTCCTTATCCTTAGTTCCCTTACCATTTGGGCAAACTGTCGATGGAGGCTTTTCCACTCTTTCGTTTTATGCTGGGATTTTATCTAATCAACATAACTTTTCCCTTTTGATTTTCAACTTTGACGAACTTCTAAGAATATAAATTTGAGAATAGATTTGGATGTCACACTGGTAAACGAGTGTCCACGCCAACTTTCGTGACGTTCCGATCTATTTTCTCCCCCTTTAAGCCTAAGTCTAGCGAAAACGCACGGCCGAGTTTCAAATTTGACCAACTTCTCAGAATTGAAAATTGAGCATAGATTTGGATGTCCCGTTGGTAGACAAATGCGCACGACAACTTTCGTGACGTTCCGAGCTATTTTCTCACCCTTTAAGCCTAAGTGTAGCGAAAATGCACGGTCGATTTTCAACTTTGACCAACTTCTTGGAATTTAAATTTGCGAATAGATTTGGATGTCCCATTGGTAGACAAGCGTCCACACCAACTTTCGTGACGTTCCAAGCTATTTTCTCCCCCTTTAAGCCCAAGTCTAGCGAAAACGCACGATCGAGTTTCAACTTTGACCAACCTCTCGGAATTGAAATTTGAGAATAGTTTTGGATGTCCCATTGGTAGACAAGCGTCCACACCAACTTTCGTGACGTTCCGAGCTATTTTCTCCCCCTTTAAGCCCAAGTCTAGCGAAAACGCACGGTCGAGTTTCAAATTTGACCAACTTCTCAGAATTGAAAATTGAGCATAGATTTGGATGTCCCGTTGGTAGACAAATGTGCACGCCAACTTTCGTGACGTTCCGAGCTATTTTCTCACCCTTTAAGCCTAAGTGTAGCGAAAATGCACGGTCGATTTTCAACTTTGACCAACTTCTCGAAATTTAAATTTGCGAATAGATTTGGATGTCACATTGGTAGACGAGCGTCCACGCCAACTTTTGTGACATTTCGAGCTATTTTCACACCCTTTAAGCCCAATTCTAGCGAAAACGCACGGTCGAGTTTCGAATTTGACCAACTTCTCAGAATTTAAAATTGAGCATAGATTTGGATGTCCCGTTGGTAGACAAATGCACACGCCAGCTTTCGTGACGTTCCGAGCTATTTTCTCACCCTTTAAGCCTAAGTCTAGCGAAAATGCACGGTCGATTTTCAACTTTGACCAACTTCTCGAAATAAAAATTTGAGAATAGATTTGGATGTCACATTGGTAGACGAGCATCCACGCCAACTTTCGTGACGTTCCGATCTATTTTCACACCCTTTAAGCCCAAGTCTAGCGAAAACGCACGATCGAGTTTCAACTTTGACTAACTTCTTGGAATTGAAATTTGAGAATAGTTTTGGATGTCCCATTGGTAGACAAGCCTCCACACCAACTTTCGTGACCTTCCGAGCTATTTTCTCCCCCTTTAAGCCCAAGTCTAGTGAAAACGCACGGTCGAGTTTCGAATTTGACCAACTTTTTTGGAATTGAAAATTGAGCATAGATTTGGATGTCCCGTTGGTAGACAAATGCGCACGCTAAATTTCGTGACGTTCCGAGCTAACTTCTCAACCTTTAAGCCTAAGTCTAGAGAAAATGCATGGTCGAGTTTCGAATTTGACCAACTTCTCGGAATTAAAAATTGAGCATAGATTTGGATGTCCCGTTGGTAGACAAATGCACATGCCAACTTTCGTGACATTCCGAACTATTTTCTCACCCTTTAAGTCCAAGTCTAGCGAAAATGCACGGTCGATTTTCAACTTTGACCAACTTCTCGAAATATAAATTTGAGAATAGATTTCGATGTCACATTGGTAGACGAGCGTCCGCGCCAACTTTCGTGACGTTCCGAGCTATTTTCTCCCCCTTTAAGCCGAGGTCTAGCGAAAACGCACGATCGAGTTTCAACTTTGACCAACTTCTCGGAATTGAAATTTGAGAACAGTTTTGGATGTCCCATTGGTAGACAAGCGTCCACACCAACTTTCATGACGTTCCGAGCTATTTTCTCCCCCTTTAAGCCCAAGTCTAGCGAAAACGCACGGTCGAGTTTCAAATTTGACCAACTTCTCAGAATTGAAAATTGAGCATAGATTTGGATGTCCCGTTGGTAGACAAACGCCCACGCCAACTTTCGTGACGTTCCGAGCTATTTTCCCACCCTTTAAGCTTAAGTCCAGCGAAAATGCACGGTCGATTTTCAACTTTGACCAACTTCTCAAAATTTAAATTTGAGAATAGATTTGGATGTCACATTGGTAGACGAGCGTCCACGCCACCTTTCGTGACGTTCCGAGCTATTTTCACACCCTTTAAGCCCAAGTCTAGCGAAAATGCACAGTCGATTGTCAACTTTGACCAAGTTCTCGGAATATAAATTTGAGAATAGATTTGGATGTCACATTGGTAAACAAGCGTCCACGCCAACTTTCGTGACGTTCCGATCTATTTTCTCCCCCTTTAAGCCCAAGTCTAGCGAAAACGCACGATCAAGTTTCTTTGACCAACTTCTCAGAATTGAAATTTGGGAATAGTTTTGGATGTCCCATTGGTAGACAAGCGTCCACACCAACTTTCGTGACGTTCCGAGCTATTTTCTCCCCCTTTAAGCCCAAGTCTAGCGAAAACGCACGATCGAGTTTCAACTTTGACCAACTTCTCGGAATTGATATTTGAGAATAGTTTTGGATGTCCCATTGGTAGATAAGCGTCCACACCAACTTTCGTGATGTTCCGAGCTACTTTCTCCACCTTTAAGCCCAAGTCTATGAAAACGCACGGTCGAGTTTCAAATTTGACCAACTTCTCGGAATTGAAAATTGAGCATAGATTTGGATGTCCCGTTGGTAGACAAATGCGCACGCCAACTTTTGTGACGTTCCGAGCTATTTTATCACCCTTTAAGCCTAAGTGTAGCGAAAATGCATGGTCGATTTTCAGCTTTGACCAACATCTCGGAATTTAAATTTGCGAATAGATTTGGATGTCCCATTGGTAGACAAGCATCCACACCAACTTTCGTGACGTTCCGATCTATTTTCTCCCCCTTTAAGCACAAGTCTAGTGAAAACGCACGATCGAGTTTCAAATTTGACCAACTTCTCGGAATTGAAAATTGAGCATAGATTTGGATGTCCCGTTGATAGACAAATGCGCACGCCAACTTTCCTGACGTTCCTAGCTATTTTCTCACCCTTTAAGCCTAAGTGTAGCGAAAATGCACAGTCGATTTTCAACTTTGACCAACTTCTCGGAATTTAAATTTGCGAATAGATTTGGTTGTCACATTGGTAGACGAGCGTCCACGCCAACTTTTGTGACGTTCCGAGCTATTTTCACACCCTTTAAGCCCAACTCTAGCGAAAACGCACGGTCGAGTTTCGAATTTGAACAACTTCTCGGAATTGAAAATTGAGCATAGATTTGGATGTCCCATTGGTAGACAAATGCGCACGCCAGCTTTCATGACGTTTCGAGCTATTTTCTCACCCTTTAAGCCTAAGTCTAGCGAAAATGCATGGTTGATTTTCAACTTTGGCCAACTTCTCGAAATATAAATTTGAGAATAGATTTGGATGTCACATTGGTAGACGAGCGTCCACGCCAACTTTCGTGACGTTTCGATCTATCTTCACACCCTTTAAGCCCAAGTCTATTGAAAACGCACAGTCGAGTTTCGAATTTGACCAACTTCTGGGAAATAAAAATTGAGCATAGATTTGGATGTCCCGTTGGTAGACAAATGCGCACACCAAATTTCGTGACGTTCCGAGCTATTTTCTCACCCTTTAAGCCTAAGTGTAGCAAGAATGCACGGTCGATCTTCAACTTTGACCAAATTCTCGGAATTTAAATTTGAGAATAGATTTGGATGTCACATTGGTAGACGAGCGTCCACGCCAACGTTCGTGACGTTCCGAGCTATTTTCACACCCTTTAATCCCAAGCCTAGTGAAAACGCACGATCGAGTTTCAACTTTGACTAACTTCTCGGAATTGAAATTTGAGAATAGTGTTGGATGTCCCATTGGTAGGTAGACAAGCGTCCGCACCAACTTTAGTGACATTCCGATCTATTTTCTCCCCCTTTAAGCTCATGTGTAGCGAAAATGTACGGTCGAGTTACGACTTTCACCAACTTCTCGGAATTAAAAATTGAGCATAGATTTGGATGTCCCGTTGGTAGACGAATGCGCACGCCAACTTTCGTCACATTATGAGCTAATTTCACACCCTTTAAGCTCAAGTCGAGCGAAAACGCACGGTCAAGTTTCGAATTTGACCAACTTCTCGGAATTGAAAATTGAGCATAGATTTGGATGTCCCGTTGGTAGACAAATGCGCACGCCAACTTTCGTGACGTTTCGAGCTATTTTCTCACCCTTTAAGCCTAAGTCTAGCGAAAATGCACGATCGATTTTCAACTTTGACCAACTTCTCACAATTTAAATTTGAGAATAGATTTTGATGTCACATTTGTAGACATGTGTGCACTACAACTTTCATGATTTTACGAACTAATTTCACACACTTTAATCCCAAGTCTAGAGAAAACGCATGGTGGCGTTTCGACTTTGACCAATTTCTTGGAATTGAAATTTGAGAATAGTTTTGGATGTCCCATTGGTAGACAAGCATCCACACCAACATTCATTACGTTCCGAGCTATTTTCTCCCCCTTTAAGCCCATGTGTAGCGAAAACGTACGGTCGAGTTACGACTTTCACCAACTTCTTGGAATTGAAAATTGAGCATAGATTTGGATGTCCCGTTGGTAGTCAAATGTGCACGCCAACTTTCGTGACGTTCCGAGCTATTTGCTCACCCTTTAATCCTAAGTCTAGCGAAAACGCACGGTCGAGTTTCGAATTTGACCAACTTCTCGTAATTAAAAATTTAGCATAGATTTGGATGTCCCGTTGGTAGACAAATGCGCACGCCAACTTTCGTCACATTACGAGCTAATTTCACATCGTTTAAGCTCAAGTCGAGGGAAAACGCACGGTCGAGTTTCGAATTTGACCAACTTCTCGGAATTGAAAATTGAGCATAGATTTAGATGTCCCATTGGTAGACAAATGCGCACGCCAACTTTCGTGACATTCCGAGCTATTTTCTCACCCTTTACGCACAAGTCTAGCGAAAATGCACGGTCTATTTTAAACTTTGACCAACTTCTCGAAATAAAAATTTGAGAATAGATTTGGATGTCACATTGGTAGCCGAGCGTCCACGCCAACTTTCGTGACGTTTCGATCTATTTTCACACCCTTTAAGCCCAAGTCTAGCGAAAACGCACGATCGAGTTTCAACTTTGACTAACTTCTCGGAATTGAAATTTGAGAATAGTTTTGGATGTCCCATTGGTAGACAAGCGTCCACACCAACTGTCATGACGTTCCGAGCTATTTTCTCCCCCTTTAAGCCCAAGTCTAGCGAAAACGCACGGTCGAGTTTTGAATTTGACCAACTTTTTCGGAATTGAAAATTGAGCATAGATTTGGATTTCCCGTTGGTAGACAAATGCGCACGCCAACGTTCGTGACATTCCGAACTATTTTCCCACTCTTTAAGCACAAGTCTAGCGAAAATGCACGGTCGATTTTCAACTTTGACCAACTTCTTGGAATATAAATTTGAGAATAGATTTGGATGTCACATTGGTAGACAAGCGTCCACGCCAACTTTCGTGACGTTCCGAGCTATTTTCACACCCTTTAAGCCCAAGTCTAGTGAAAACGCACGATCGAGTTTCAACTTTGACCAACTTCTCGGAATTGAAATTTGAGAATAATTTTGGATGTCCCATTGGTAGACAACCGTCCACACCAACTTTCGTGACGTTCTGAGCTATTTTCTCCCCCTTTAAGACGAGGTCTAGCGAAAACGCACGATCGAGTTTCAACTTTGACCAACTTCTCGGAATTGAAATTTGAGAATAGTTTTGGATGTGCCATTGGTAGACAAGCATCCACACAACCTTTCATGACGTTCCGAGCTAATTTCTCAACCTTTAAGCCTAAGTCTAGAGAAAACGCTACGGTCGAGTTTCGAATTTGACCAACTTCTCGGAATTAAAAATTGAGCATAGATTTGGATGTCCCGTTGGTAGACAAATGCGCACGCCAACTTTCGTGACGTTCTGAGCTATTTTATCACCCTTTAAGCCTAAGTCTAGCGAAAACGCACGGTCGAGTTTCGAAATTTGACCAACTTCTCGGAATTGAAAATTGAGCATAGATTTGGATGTCCCGTTGGTAGATAAATGTGCACGCCAAGTTTCGTGACGTTCTGAGCTATTTTATCATCCTTTAAGCCTAATTCTAACGAAAATCCACGGTCGAGTTTCGAATTTGACCAACTTCTTGGAATTGAAAATTGAGCATAGATTTGGATGTCCCGTTGGTAGACAAATGCGCACGCCAACTTTCGTCACATTACGAGCTAATTTCACACCGTTTAAGCTCAAGTCGAGCGAAAACGCATGGTCGAGTTTCGAATTTGACCAACTTCTTAGTATTGAAAATTGAGCATAGATTTGGATGTCCCGTTGGTAGACAAATGTCCACGCTAACTTTCGTGACGTTCCGATCTATCTTCTCCCCCTTTAAACCCAAGTCTAGCGAAAACACACGATCGAGTTTCAAGTTTGACCAACTTCTCGGAATTGAAATTTGAGAATAGTTTTGGATGTCCCATTGGTAGACAAGCGTGCACACCAACTTTGATGACGTTCCGAGCTATTTTCTCCCCTTTTAAGCCCAAGTCTAGCGAAAACGTACGGTCGAGTTTCGAATTTGACCAACTTCTCGGAATTGAAAATTGAGCATAGATTTGGATGTCCCATTGGTAGACAAATGCGCACGCCAACTTTCGTGACGTTCCGAGCTATTTTCTCACCCTTTAAGCCCAAGTCTAGCGAAAATGCACGGTCAATTTTTAACTTTGACCAACTTCTCGGAATATAAATTTGAGAATAGATTTGGATGTCACATTGGTAGACGAGTGTCCACGCCAACTTTCGTGACGTTTTGAGCTATCTTCACACCCTTTAAGCCCAAGTCTAGCGAAAACGCACGATCGAGTTTCAACTTTGACCAACTTCTCGGAATTGAAATTTGGGAATAGTTTTGGATGTCCCATTGGTAGACAAGCTTCCACACCAACTTTCGTGACGTTCTGAGCTATCTTCACACCCTTTAAGCCCAAGTCCATCGAAAACGCACGGTCGAGTTTCAAATTCGACCAACTTCTCGTAATTGAAAATTGAGCATAGATTTGGATGTCCCACTGGTAGACAAATGCGCACGCCAACTTTCGTCACGTTCCAAGCTATTTTCTCACCGTTTAAGACTAAGTGTAGCGAAAAATGCACGGTCGATTTTCAACTTTGACCAACTTCTCGGAATTTAAATTTCCGAATAGATTTGGATGTCACATTGGTAGACGAGCGTCCACGCCAAGTTTCGTGACGTTTTGAGCTATCTTCACACCCTTTAAGCCCAAGTCTAGCGAAAACGCACGATCGAGTTTCAACTTTGACCAACTTCTCGGAATTGAAATTTGGGAATAGTTTTGGATATCCCATTGCTAGACAAGCGTCCACACCAACTTTCATGACGTTTCGAGCTATTTTCTCCCCCTTTAAGCCCAAATGTAGCGAAAACGCACGGTCGAGTTTCAAATTCGACCAACTTCTCGGAATTGAAAATTCAGCATAGATTTGGATGTCCCGTTGGTAAACAAATGCGCACGCCAACTTTCATAACGTTCCGAGCTATTTTCTCACCCTTTAAGCCTAAGTGTAGCGAAAATGCACGGTCGCTTTTCAACTTTGACCAACTTCTCGGAATTTAAATTTGTGAATAGATTTGGATGTCACATTGGTAGACGAGCGTCCACGCCAACTTTCGTGACGTTCCGAGCTATTTTCATGCCCTTTAAGCCCAAGTCAAGCGAAAAAGCACGATCGAGTTTCGAATTTGACCAACTTCTCGGAATTGAAAATTGAGCATAGATTTGGAAGTCCTGTTGGTAGACAAATGCGCACGCCAACTTTCGTGACGTTCCGAGCTATTTTCTCACCCTTTAAGCCTAAGTCTAGCGAAAACGCACGGTCGAGTTTCGAATTTGACCAACTTCTCGGAATTGAAAATTGAGAATAGATTTGGATGTCCCGTTGGCAGACAAATGCGCACGCCAAGTTTCGTGACGTTCCGAGCTATTTTCTCACGCTTTAAGACTAAGTCTAGCGAAAATGCACGGTCGATTTTCAACTTTGACCAACTTCTCAAAATTTAAATTTGAGAATGGATTTGGATGTCCCGTTGGTAGATAAGTGCACACGCCAACTTTCGTGGCGTTCCGAGCTATTTTCTCACCCTTTAAGCCCAAGTCTAGCGAAAATGCACGGTCGATTTTCAACTTTGACCAACTTCTCGGAATATAAATTTTAGAATAGATTTGGATGTCACATTGGTAGACGAGCGTCCATGCCAACTTTCGTGAAGTTCAGAGCTATTTTCACATCCTTTAAGCCCAACTTTAGCGAAAACGCACGATCGAGTTTCAACTTTGACCAACTTCTCGGAATTGAAATTTGAGAATAGTTTTGGATGTCCCATTGGTAGACAAGCGTCCACACCAACTTTCGTGACGTTCTGAGCTATTTTCTCCCCCTTTAAGCCTAAGTCTAGCGAAAACGCACGGTCAAGTTTCGAATTTGACCAACTTCTCAGAATTGAAAATTGAGCATATATTTGGATGTCCCGTTGGTAGACAAATGCGCACGCCAACTTTCGTGACGTTCCGAGCTATTTTCTCACCCTTTAAGCCTAAGTCTAGCGAAAACGCACGGTCAAGTTTCGAATTTGACCAACTTCTCGGAATTGAAATTTGAGAATAGTTTTGGATGTCCCATTGGTAGACAAGCGTCCACACCAACTTTCGTGACGTTCTGAGCTATTTTCTCCCCCTTTAAGCCTAAGTCTAGCGAAAACACACGGTCAAGTTTCGAATTTGACCAACTTCTCGGAATTGAAAATTGAGCATAGATTTGGATGTCCCATTAGTAGACAAATGCGCACGCCAACTTTGATGACGTTCCGAGCTATTTTCTCACCCTTTAAGCCTAAGTGTAGCGAAAATGCACGGTCGATTTTCAACTTTGACCAACTTCTCGGTATTTAAATTTGCGAATAGATTTGGATGTCCCATTGGTAGACAAGCATCCACACTAACTTTCGTGATGTTCCGAGCTATTTTCTCCCCCTTTAAGCCCAAGTCTAGCGAAAACGCACGGTCGAGTTTCAAATTTGACCATCTTCTCGGAAATGAAAATTGAGAATAGATTTGGATGTCCCATTGGTAGACAAATGCGCACGCCAACTTTCGTGACGTTCCGACCTATTTTCTCACCCTTTAAGCCTAAGTGTAGCGAAAATCCACGGTCGATTTTCAACTTTGAGCAACTTCTCGGAATTTAAATTTCCGAATAGATTTGGTTGTCACATTGGTAGACGAGCGTCCACACCAACTTTCGTGACGTTCCAACCTATTTTCACACCCTTTAAGCCAAGGTCTAGCGGAAACGAACGATCGATTTTCAACTTTGACTAACTTCTCGGAATTGAAATTTGAGAATAGTTTTGGATGTCCCATTGGTAGACAAGCGTCCACACCAACTTTCGTGACGTTCCGAGCTATTTTCTCACCCTTTAAGCCTAAGTCTAGCGAAAACGCACGGTCAAGTTTCGAATTTGACCAACTTCTTGGAATTTAAATTTGAGAATGGATTTGGATGTCCCGTTGGTAGATAAGTGCACACACCAACTTTCGTGACGTTCCGAGCTATTTTCTCACCCTTTAAGCCCAAGTTTAGCGAAAAAGCATGATCGAGTTTCAACTTTGACCAACTTATCAGAATTGAAATTTGGGAATAGTTTTGGATGTCCCATTGGTAGACAAGCGTCCACACCAACTTTCGTGAAGTTCCGAGCTATTTTCTCCCCCTTTAAGCCCAAGTCTAGCGAAAACGAACGGTCGAGTTTCAAATTCGACCAACTTCTCGGAATTGAAAATTGAGCATAGATTTGGATGTCCCGTTGGTAGACAAATGCGCACGCCAAGTTTCCTGACGTTCCGAGCTATTTTCTCACCCTTTAAGCCTAAGTGTAACGAAAATGCACGGTCGATTTTCAAATTTGACCAACTTCTCGGAATTTAAATTTGTGAATAGATTTGGATGTCACAATGGTAGACGAGCGTCCACGCCAACTTTTGTGACGTTCCGAGCTATTTTCTTCCCCTTTAAGCCCAAGTCTAGCGAAAACGCACGATCGAGTTTCAAATTTGACCAACTTCTCGGAATTGAAATTTGAGAATAGTTTTGGATGTCCCATTGGTAGACAAGTATCCACACCAACTTTCGTGACGTTCCGAGCTATTTTCTCCCCCTTTAAGCCCAAGTCTAGCGAAAACGCACGGTCGAGTTTTGAATTTGACCAACTTCTCGGAATTGAAAATTGAGCATAGATTTGGATGTCCCATTGGTAGACAAATGCGCGCGCCAACTTTCGTGACGTTCCGAGCTATTTTCTCACCCTTTAAGCCTAGGTCTAGTAAAAACGCACGGTCGAGTTTCGAATTTGACCAACTTCTCGAAATTAAAAATTGAGCATAGATTTGGATGTCCCATTGGTAGACAAATGCGCACGCCAACTTTCGTGACATTCCGAGCTATTTTCTCACCCTTTAAGCCCAAGTCTAGCGAAAATGCACGGTCGATTTTCAACTTTGACCAAATTCTCAAAATATAAATTTGAGAATAGATTTGGCTGTCACATATGTAGACGAGCGTCCACGCCAACTTTCGTGACGTTCCGATCTATTTTATCCCCCTTTAAGCCCAAGTCTAGCGAAAATGCACGGTCGAGTTTCAACTTTGTCCAAGTTCTCGGAATTGAAATTTGAGAATAGTTTTTGATGTCCCATTGGTAGACAAGCGTCCACACCAACTTTCGTGACGTTCCGAGCTATTTTCTCCCCCTTTAAGCCCAAGTCTAGCGAAAACGCATGGCCGAGTTTCGAATTTGACCAACTTCTCGGAATTGAAAATTGAGCATAGATTTGGATGTCCCGTTTGTAGACAAATGCGCACGCCAATTTTCGTGACGTTCCGAGCTATTTTCTCACCCTTTAAGCCTTAGTCTAGCGAAAACGCACGGTCAAGTTTCGAATTTCACCAACTTCTCAGAATTAAAAATTGAGCATAGATTTGGAAGTCCTGTTGGTAGAGAAATGCGCACGCCAACTTTCGTGACATTCTGAGCTATTTTCTCACCCTTTAAGCCCAAGTCTAACGAAAATGCACAGTCGATTTTCAACTTTGACCAACTTCTCGGAATATAAATTTGAGAATAGATTTGGATGTCACATTGCTAGACGAGCGTCCACGCCAACTTTCGTGACGTTCCGAGCTATTTTCACACCGTTTAAGCCCAATTCTAGCGAAAACGCACGATCGAGTTTCAACTTTGACCAACTTCTTGGAATTGAAATTTGGGAATATTTTTGGATGTCCCATTGGTAGACAAGTGTCCACACCAACTTTCATGACGTTCCGAGCTATTTTCTCCCCCTTTAAGCCTAAGTCTAGCGAAAACGCACAGTCGAGTTTCGAATTTGACCAACTTCTCGGAATTGAAAATTGAGCATAGATTTGGATGTCCCGTTGGTAGACAAATGCGCATGCCAAATTTCGTCACATTACGAGCTAATTTAACACCCTTTAAGCTCAAGTCGATCGAAAACGCACGATCGAGTTTCGAATTTGACAAACTTCTCGGAATTGAAAATTGAGCATAGATTTGGATGTCCCGTTGGTAGACAAATGCACACGCCAACTTTCATGACGTTCCGAGCTATTTTCAACTTTGACCAACTTCTTGGAATTTAAATTTGCGAATAGATTTGGATGTCATATTGGGAGACGAGTGTCCACGCCAACTTTCGTGACGTTCCGAGCTATTTTCACGCCCTTTAAGCCCAAGTCTAGCGAAAACGCACGATCGAGTTTCAACTTTGACTAACTTCTCGGAATTGAAATTTGAGAAGAGTTTTGGATGTCCCATTGGTAGACAAGCGTCCACACCAACTCTCGTGACGTTCCGAGCTATTTTCTCCCCCTTTAAGCCCAAGTCTAGTGAAAACGCACAGTTGAGTTTCGAATTTGACCAACTACTTGGAATTGAAAATTGAGCATAGATTTGGATGTCCCGTTGGTAGACAAATGCGCACGCCAACTTTCGTGACGTTCCGAGCTATTTTCTCACCCTTTAAGCCTAAGTCTAGCGAAAACGCACGGTCGAGTTTCGAATTTGACCAACTTCTCGGAATTAAAAATTGAGCATAGATTTGGATGTCCCATTGGTAGACAAATGCGCACGCCAAGTTTCGTGACATTCCGAGCTATTTTCTCACCCTTTAAGCCCAAGTCTAGCGAAAATGCACGGTCGATTTTCAACTTTGACCAAATTCTCGAAATATAAATTTGAGAATAGATTTGGATGTCACATTGGTAGACGAGCGTCCACGCCAACTTTCGTGACGTTCTGATCTATCTTCTCCCCCTTTAAGCCCAAGTCTAGCGAAAACGCACGATTGAGTTTCAACTTTCACCAACTTCTCGGAATTGCTATTTGAGAATAGTTTTGGATGTCATATTGGTAGACAAGCGTCCACATCAACTTTCGTGACATTCCGAGCTATTTTCTCCCCCTTTAAGCCCACGTCTAGCGAAAACGCACGGTCGAGTTTCCAATTTGACCAACTTCTCGGAATTGAAAATTGAGCATAGATTTGGATGTCCCGTTGGTAGACAAATGAACACGCCAACTTTCATGACGTTCCGAGCTATTTTCTCACCCTTTAAGCCTAAGTGTAGCGAAAATGCACGGTCAATTTTCAACTTTGACCAACTTCTCAGAATTTAAATATGCGAATAGATTTGGATGTCACATTGGTAGACGAGCGTCCACGCCAACGTTCGTGACGTTCCGAGCTAATTTCACACCCTTTAAGCCCAAATCTACGGAAAATGCACAATCGAGTTTCGACTTTCACCAAATTCCTGGAATTGAAAATTGAGCATAGATTTGGATGTCCCGTTGGTAGACGAGCGTCCACGCCAACTTTCGTGACGTTCCAATCTATTTTCACGCCCTTTAAGCCCGAGTCTAGCGAAAAAGCACGATCGAGTTTCGAATTTGACCAACTTCTCGGAATCTAAAATTGAGCATAGATTTGGAAGTCCCATTGGTAGACACAAATTCGCACGCCAACTTTCGTGAAGTTCCGAGCTATTTTCTCCCCCTTTAAACCCAAGTCTAGCGAAAACGCATGATCTAGTTTCAACTTTGACCAACTTCTCGGAATTGAAATTTGAGAATAGTTTTGGATGTCCCGTTGGTAGACAAATGCGCACGCCAACTTTCGTGACGTTCCGAGCTATTTTCTCATGCTTTAAGCCTAAGTCTAGCGAAATGCACAGTCGATTTTTAACTTTGACCAACTTCTCCGAATTTAAATTTGAGAATGGATTTTGATGTCCCGTTGGTAGAAAAATGCGCACGCCAACTTTCATGATGTTTCGAGCTATTTTCTCACTCTTTAAGCCTAAAGTCTAGAGAAAATGCACGGTCGATTTTCAACTTTGACCAACTTCTCCGAATTTAAATTTGAGAATGTTTTTGGATGTCCCGTTGTTAGATAAGTTCACACGCCAACTTTCGTGACGTTCCGAGCTATTTTCTTCCCCTTTAAGCCCATCTCTAGAGAAATCGCACGATCGTGTTTCGGCTTTGACCTACTTCTCAGAAATGAAATTGAGAATAGATTTGGATGTCCCATTGGTAGACAAGCGTCCACAGCAACTTTCATGATGTTCCGAGCTATTTTCTCCCCGTTTAAGCCCAAGTCTAGCGAAAACGCATGGTCGAGTTTCGAATTAGACCAACTTCTCGGAATTGGAAATTGAGCATAGATTTGGATGTCCCGTTGGTATACAAATGCGCACGCCAACTTTTGTGACGTTCCGAGCTATTTTCTCACCCTTTAAGCCTAAGTGTAGCGAAAATGCACTGTCGATTTTCAAGTTTGACTAACTTCTCGGAATTTAAATTTGCGAATAGATTTGGATGTCACATTGGTAGACGAGCGTCCATGCCAACTTTCGTGACGTTCTGAGCTATTTTCTCACCCTTTAAGCCTAAGTCTAGTGAAAATGCACGGTCGAGTTTCGAATTTGACCAACTTCTCGGAATTAAAAATTGAGCATAGATTTGGATGTCACGTTGGTAGACAAATGCGCACGCCAACTTTCGTGACGTTTCGAGCTATTTTCTCACCCTTTAAGCCTAAGTCTAGCGAAAATGCACGGTCGAGTTTCAACTTTGACCAACTTCTCGGAATTCAAATTTGAGAATGGATTTGGATGTCACATTGGTAGACGAGCGTCCACGCCAACTTTCGTAACGTTCCGAGCTATTTTCACACCCTTTAAGCCCAAGTCTAGCGAAAACGCACGATCGAGTTTCAACTTTGATTAAATTCTCGGAATTGAAATTTGAGAATAGTTTTGGATGTCCCATTGGTAGACAAGCGTCCACACCACCTTTCCTGACGTTCCGAGCTATTTTCTCCCCCTTTAAGCCCAAGTCTAGCGAAAACGCACGGTCGAGTTTCGAAATTGAGCATAGATTTGGATGTCCCGTTGGTAGACAAATGCGCACGCCAACTTTCGTGACGTTCCGAGCTATTTTCTCACCCTTTAAGCCTAAGTGTAGCGAAAATGCACGGTCGATTTTCAACTTTGACCAACTTCTCAGAATTTAAATTTGCGAATAGATTTGGATGTCACATTGGTAGACGAAGATCCACGCTAACTTTCGTGACGTTCCGAGCTAATTTCACACCCTTTAAGCCCAAATCTAGGGAAAATGCACGATCGAGTTTCGACTTTCACCATATTCCTGGAATTGAAAATTGAGCATAGATTTGGATGTCCCGTTGGTAGACAAGTGCGCACGCCAACTTTCATGATGTTCTGAACTAATTTCACACCCTTTAAGCCCAAGTCTAGGGAAAACGCACGTTCGATTTTCAACTTTGACCAACTTCTCACAATTTAAATTTGAGAATAGATTTGGATGTCACATTTGTAGACATGTGCGCACTACAACTTTCGTGATTTTACGAACTAATTTCACACACTTTAATCCCAAGTCTAGAGAAAACGCATGGTGGCCTTTCGACTTTGATCAATTTCTTGGAATTGAAATTTGAGAATAGTTTTGGATGTCCCATTGGTAGACAAGCATCCACACCAACTTTCGTGATGTTCCAAGCTATTTTCTCCTCTACCGAAAATGTACAGTCGAGTTTCAACTTTCACCAACTTCTCGTAATTGAAGATTGAGCATTGTTTTGGATGTCCCATTTGTAGACATTTGCGCACAACAACTTTCGTGAGATTCCGAGCTAATTTCACTCCCTTTAAGCCCAAGTCTAGCGAAAACGCACGATCGAGTTTCAACTTTGACAAACTTCTCGGAATTGAAATTTGAGAATAGTTTTGGATGTCCCATTGGTAGACAAGCATCCACACCAACATTCGTTACGTTACGAGCTATTTTCTCCCCCTTTAAGCCCATGTGTAGCGAAAACGTACGGTCGAGTTACGACTTTCACCAACTTCTCGGAATTGAAAATTGAGCATAGATTTGGATGTCCCATTTGTAGACATTCGCGCACAACAACTTTCGTCACATTACAAGCTAATTTAACACCCTTTAAGCTCAAGTCTAGCGAAAACGCATGGTGGCATTTCGACTTTGACCAACTTCTCAGAATTGAAATATGAGAATAGATTTGGATGTCCCGTTGGTAGACAAGTGCGCACGCCAACTTTCGTGACGTTCCGAGCTATTTTCTCCCCCTTCAAGCCCAACTCTAGCGAAAACGTACGGTCGAGTTTCGACTTTCACCAACTCCTCGGAATTCAAAATTGAGCATAGATTTGGATGTCCCATTTGTAGACAAGTGCGCACGCCAACTTTCGAGACGTTCCAAGCTATTTTCTCGCCCTTTAATCCCAAATCTAGCGAAAACGCACGGTAAATTTTCAACTTTGACCAACTTCTCGAAATTTAAATTTGAGAATAGATTTGGATGTCCCATTGGTAGACAAGCGTCCACACCAACTTTTGTGACATTCTGAGCTATTTTCTGCCCATTAAAGCCCAACTCTAGAGAAAACGCACGATCGTGTTTCATCTTTGACCAACTTCTCGGAATTGAAAATTGAGAATAGATTTGGATGTCCCATTTGTAGACATGCGCGCACAGCAACTTTCATGACGTTACGAGCTAATTTCACGCCCTTTATTCCCAAGTCTAGTGAAAAACCATGGTGGCATTTTGACTTTGACCAACTTCTGGGAATTGAAATTTTAAAATAGATTTGGATGTCCCATTGGTAGACAAGCGTGCACGCCAATTTTCGTGACGTTCCGAGCTATTTTCTGCCCCTTTAAGCCCAAGTCTAGCGAAAACGCACGGTCGAGTTTCAACATTGACAAACATTTCAGAATTAAAATTTGAGAATAGTTTTCGATGTCCCATTGGTAGACAAGCGTCCACAGCAACTTTCGTGACATTTCGAGCTATTTTATCCCCCTTCAAGCCCAACTCTAGCGAAAACGTACGGTCGAGTTTCGACTTTCAACAACTTCTCAGAATTAAAAATTGAGCATATATTTGGATGTCCCGTTGGTAGACAGATGCGCACGCCAACTTTCGTCACATTACGAGCTAATTTCACACCCTTTAAGCTCAAGTCGAGCAAAAACGCATGGTCGAGTTTCGAATTTGACCAACTTCTCGGAATTTAAAATTGAGCATAGATTTGGATGTCCCGTTGGTAGACAAATGCGCACGCCAACTTTCATGACGTTCCGAGCTATTTTCTCACCCTTTAAGCCTAAGTCTAGCGAAAATGCACGGTCGATTTTCAACTTTGACCAACTTCTCGAAAATGCACGGTCGATTTTCAACTTTGACCTACTTGTCGGAAATGAAAATTGAGAATAGATTTGGATGTCCCATTTGTAGACATGCACACACAACAACTTTCGTGACGTTACGAGCTAATTTCACACCCTTTAAGCTCAAATCTAGCGAAAACGCATGGTGGCGTTTCGACTTTGACCAACTTTTGGGATTTGAAATTTTAAAGTAGATTTGGATGTCCCATTGGTAGGCAAGTGCACATGCCAACTTTCGTGACGTTCCGAGCTATTTTCTTCGCCTTTAAGCCCAAATCTAGTGAAAAAGCACGGTCGAGTTTCGAATTTGACCAACATTTGGGAATTGAAAATTGAGCATAGATTTGGATGTCCCGTTGGTAGACGAATTCTGACGCCAACTTCGTGACGTTCCAAGCTATTTTCTCATGCTTTAAGCCTAAGTCTAGAGAAAATGCACGGTCGATTTTCAACTTTGACCAACTTCTCGGAATTGAAATTTGAGAATAGTTTTGGATGTCCCATTGGTAGACAAGCGTCCACACCAACATTCGTGACGTTCCGAGCTATTTTCTCACCCTTTAAGCCCAAGTCTAGCGAAAATGCACGGTCGATTTTCAACTTTGACCAACTTCTCGGAATATAAATTTGAGAATAGATTTGGATGTCACATTGGTAGACAAGCGTCCACGCCAACTTTCGTGACGTTCCAAGCTATTTTTTCACCCTTTAAGCCTAAGTCTAGCGAAAATGCACGGTCGAGTTTCGAATTTGACCAACTTCTCAGAATTAAAAATTGAGCAAAAATTTGGATGTCCCGTTGGGAGACAAATGCGCACGCCAACTTTCGCGACGTTCCGAGCTATTTTCTCACCCTTTAAGCCCAAGTCTAGCGAAAATGCACGGTCGATTTTCAACTTTGACCAACTTCTCGGAATATAAATTTGAGAATAGATTTGGATGTCACATTGGTAGACGAGCGTCCACGCCAACTTTCGTGACGTTCCGAGCTATTTTCACACCCTTTAAGCCCAACTCTAGCGAAAAAGCACGATCGAGTTTCAACTTCGACCAACTTCTCGGAATTGAAATTTGAGAATAGTTTTGGATGTCCCATTCGTAGATAAGCGTCCACACCAACTTTCGTGACGTTCCAAGCTATTTTCTCACCCTTTAAGCCCAATTCTAGCGAAAACGCACGGTAAATTTTGAACTTTGACCATCTTCTCGGAATTGAAATTTGAGAATAGATTTGGATGTCCCATTGGTAGACAAGCGTCCACACCAACTTCGTGACGTTCCGAGATATTTTCACCCCCTTTAAGCCCAAGTCTAGCGAAAATGCACGGTCGAGTTTTGAATTTGACGAAGTTCTCGGAATTGAAAATTGAGCATAGATTTGGATGTCCCGTTGCTAGACAAATGCGCACACCAACTTTCGTGACGTTCCGAGCTATTTTCTCGCATTTTAAGCCCAAGTCTAGCGAAAACGCACGGTAGACAAATGCGCACGCCAACGTTCGTGACATTCCGAGCTATTTTCTCGCCCTTTAAGCCCAACTCTAGAGAAAACGCACGGTCGCGTTTCATCTTTGACCAACTTCTCGGAATTGAAAATTGAGAATAGATTTGGATGTCCCATTTGCAGACATGCGCGCACAGCAACTTTCGTGACATTACGAGCTAATTTCACATCCTTTAAGCCCAATTCTAGCGAAAACGCATGATTGAGTTTCAACTTTGACCAACTTCTCGGAATTGAAATTTGAGAATAGTTTTGGATGTCCCATTGGTAGACAAGCGTCCACACCAACTTTCGTGACGTTCCGAGCTATTTTCTCCCCCTTTAAGATCAAGTCTAGCGAAAACGCACGGTCGAGTTTCCAATTTGACCAACTTCTCGTAATTGAAAATTGAGCATAGATTTGGATGTCCAGTTGGTAGACAAATGCGCACGCCAACTTTAATGACGTTCCGAGCTATTTTCTGACCCTTTAAGCCCAAGTCTAGCGAAAACGCACGGTCGAGTTTCGAATTTGACCAACTTCTCGGAATTAAAAATTGAGCATAGATTTGGATGCCCCGTTGGTAGACAAATGCGCACGGCAACTTTCGTGACGTTCGATCTATTTTCTCCCCCTTTAAGCCCAAGTCTAGCGAAAACGCACGATCGAGTTTCAACTTTTACCAACTTCTCGGAATTGAAACATGAAAATAGTTTTGGATGTCCCATTGGTAGACAAGCGTCCACACCAACTTTCGTGACGTTCCAAGCTATTTTCTCCCCCTTTAAGCCCAAGTCTAGTGAAAACGCACGGTCGAGTTTCGAATTTGACCAACTTCTCGGAATTGAAAATTGAGCATAGATTTGGATGTCCCGTTGGTATACAAATGCACACGACAACTTTTGTGACGTTCCGAGCTATTTTCTCAGCCTTTAAGCCTAAGTGTAGCGAAAATGCACGGTCAATTTTCAACTTTGACCAACTTCTCGGAATTTAAATTTGCGAATAGATTTGGATGTGTCATTGGTAAACGAGCATGCACGCCAACTTTCGTGACGTTCCGATCTATTTTCTCCACGTTTAAGCCCAAGTCTAGCGAAAACGCAAGATCGAGTTTCAACTTTGACGAACTTCTCAGAATTTAAATTTGAGAATGGATTTGGATGTCACATTGCTAGACGAGCGTCCACGCCAACTTTTGTAAAGTTCCGAGCTATTTTCACACCCTTTAAGCCCAAGTCTAGCGAAAACGCACGATCGAGTTTCAACTTTGACCAACTTCTCGAAATTGAAACATGAGAATAGTTTTGGATGTCCCATTGGTAGACAAGCATCCACACCAACTTTCGTGACGTTCCGAGCTATTTTCTCCCCCTTTAAGCCCAAGTCTAGTGAAAACGCACGGTCGAGTTTCGAATTTGACCAACTTCTCGGAATTGAAAATTGAGCATAGATTTGGATGTCCCGTTGGTATACAAATGCGCACGCCAACTTTTGTGACGTTCCGAGCTATTTTCTCACCCTTTAAGCCTAAGTGTAGCGAAAATCCACGGTCGATTTTCAACTTTGACCAACTTCTCGGAATTTAAATTTGCGAATAGATTTGGATGTCACATTGGTAGACGAGCATCCACGCCAACTTTCGTGACATTCCGATCTATTTTCTCCACGTTTAAGACCAAGTCTAGCGAAAACGCAAGGTCGAGTTTCAACTTTGACGAACTTCTCGGAATTTAAATTTGAGAATGGATTTGGATGTCACATTGGTAGACGAGTGTCCACGCCAACTTTCGTAAATTTCCGAGCTATTTTCACACCCTTTAAGCCCAAGCCAAGCGAAAATGCACGGTCGATTTTCAACTTTCACCAACTTCTCGGAATTGAAATTTGGGAATAGTTTTGGATGTCCCATTGGTAGAAAAGCGTCCACACCAACTTTCGTGACGTTCCGAGCTATTTTCTCCCCCTTTAAGCCCAAGTCTAGCGAAGACGCACGGTCGAGTGTTGAATTTGACCAACTTTTGAGAATGTTAAATTGAGCATAGATTTGGATGTCCCGTTGGTAGACAAATGCGCACGCCAACTTTCGTGACGTTCCGAGCTATTTTCTGACCCTTTAAGCCTAAGTCTAGCGAAAATGCACGGTCGATTTTCAACTTTGACCAACTTCTCGGAATATAAATTTGAGAATAGATGTGGATGTCACATTGGTAGACAAGCGTCCACGCCAACTTTCGTGCCGTTCCGAGCTATTTTCACACCCTTTAAGCCCAAGTCTAACGAAAATGCACGATCGAGTTTCAACTTTGAGCAACTTCTCGGAATTGAAATTTGAGAATAGTTTTGGATGTCCCATTGGTAGAGAAGCGTCCACACGAACTTTCGTGACGTTCCGAGCTATTTTCTCCCCCTTTAAGCCCAAGTCTAGCGAAAACGCACGATCGAGTTTCAAGTTTGACCAACTTCTCGGAATTGAAATTTGAGAATAGTTTTGGATGTCCCATTCGTAGACAAGTGTCCACACCAACTTTCGTGACGTTCCGAGCTATTTTCTTTCCCTTTAAGCCCAAGTCTAGCGAAAACGCACAATCGAGTTTCAAGTTTGACCAACTTCTCGGAATTGAAATTTGAGAATAGTTTCGGATGTCCCATTGGTAGACAAGCGTCCACGCCAACTTTCGTGACGTTCCGAGCTATTTTCACACCCTTTAAGCCCAAGTTTAGCGAAAACGCACGGTCGATTTTCAACTTTGACCAACTTCTCGAAATTTAAATTTGAGAATGGATTTGGATGTCACATTGGTAGACGAGCGTCCACACCAACTTTCGTAACGTTCCGAGCTATTTTCACACCCTTTAAGCCCAAGTCTAGTGAAAACGCACGATCGAGTTTCAACTTTGATTAAATTCTCGGAATTGAAATCTGAGAATAGTTTTGGATGTCCCATTGGTAGACAAGCGTCCACACCAACTTTCATGACGTTCCGAGCTATTTTCTTCGCCTTTAGGCCCAACTCTAGCGAAAACGCATGGTCGAGTTTCGAATTTGACCAACTTCTCGGAATTGAAAATTGAGCATAGATTTCGATGTCCCGTTGGTAGAGAAATGCGCACGCCAACTTTCGTGACATTCCGATCTATTTTCTCACGCTTTAAGCCTAAGTCTAGCGAAAATGCAAGGTCGATTTTAAACTTTGACAAACTTCCCGTAATTCAAATTTGAGAATAGATTTGGATGTCCCGTTGGTAGATAAGTCCTCATGCCAACTTTTGTGACGTTCCGAGCTATTTTCTCAGCCTTTATGCCCAAGTCTAGCGAAAATGCACGGTCGATTTTCAACTTTGACCAACTTCTCGGAATATAAATTTAAGAATAGATTTGGATTGCACATTGGTAGACGAGCGTCCACGCCAACTTTCGTGACATTCCGAGCTATTTTCACACCCTTTAAGCCCAACTCTAGCGAAAACGCACGATCGAGTTTCAACTTTGACCAACTTCTCGGAATTGAAATTTGAGAATAGTTTTGTATGTCCCATTGGTAGATAAGTGTCCGCACCAACTTTCGTGACGTTCCGAGCTATTTTCTCCCCCTTTAAGCCGAGCTCTAGCGAAAACGCACGATTGAGTTTCAAGTTTGACCAACTTCTCGGAATTGAAATTTGAGAAGAGTTTCGGATGTCCCATTGGTAGACAAGCGTCCACGCCAACTTTCGTGACGTTCCGAGCTATTTTCACACCCTTTAAGCCCAAGTCTAGCGAAAACGCACGATCGAGTTTCAACTTTGAGCAACTTCTCGGAATTGAAATTTGAGAATAGTTTTGGATGTCCCATTGGTAGACAAGTGTCCACACCAACTTTCGTGATGTTCCGAGCTATTTTCTCCCCCTTTAAGCCCAAGTCTAGCGAAAATGGTTGATCGAGTTTCAAGTTTGACCAACTTCTCGGAATTGATATTTGAGAATAGTTTCGGATGTCCCATTGGTAGACAATCGTCCACGCCAACTTTCGTGACATTCCGAGCTATTTTCACACTGTTTAAGCCCAAGTCTAGCGAAAACGCACGATCGACTTTCAACTTTGACCAACTTCTTGGAATTGAAATTTGAGAATAGTTTTGGATGTCCCATTGGTAGACAAGCGTCCACACCAACTTTCGTGACGTTCCGAGCTATTTTCTCCCCCTTTAAGCCCAAGTCTAGCGAAAACGCACGATCGAGTTTCAAATTTGACCAACTTCTCGGAATTGAAATTTGAGAATAGTTTTGGATGTCCCATTGGTAGACAAGCGTCCACACCAACTTTCATGACGTTCCGAGCTATTTTCTCCTCCTTTAAGCCCAAGTCTAGCGAAAACGCACGGTCGAGTTTCCAATTTGACCAACTTCTCGGAATTGAAAATTCAGCCTAGATTTGGATGTCCCGTTGGTAGACAAATGCGCACGCCAACTTTCGTGACGTTCCGAGCTATTTTCTCACCCTTTAAGCCTAAGTCTAGTGAAAACGCACGGTCAAGTTTCGAATTTGACCATATTCTCGGAATTCAAAATTGAGCATAGATTTGGATGTCCCGTTGGTAGACAAATGCGCACGCCAACTTTGGTCACATTACGAGCTAATTTCACACCCGTTAAGCTGAAGTCGAGCGAAAACGCACGGTCGAGTTTCGAATTTGACCAACTTCTTGGAATTGAAAATTGAGCATAGATTTAGATGTACCATTGGTAGAAAAATGCGCACGCCAACTTTCGTGACGTTCTGAGCTATTTTCTCACCCTTTAAGCCTAAGTCTAGCGAAAATGCACGGTCGATTTTCAACTTTGACCAACTTCTCGGAATTTGAATTTGAGAATGGATTTGGATGTCACATTGGTAGACAAGCGTCCACACCAACTTTCGTGACGTTCCGAGCTATTTTCTCCCCCTTTAAGCCCAAGTCTAGCGAAAACGCACGGTCGCGTTTCGAATTTGATCAACTTCTAGGAATTGAAAATTGAGCATAGATTTTGATGTCCCGTTGGTAGACAAATGCGCATGCCAACTTTCGTGACGTTCTGAGCTATTTTGTGACCCTTTAAGCCTAAGTCTAGCGAAAACGCAGGGTCGAGTTTCGAATTTGACCAACTTTCGTGACGTTCCGAACTAATTTCACACCCCTTAAGCCCAAGTCTAGGGAAAACGCACGTTCGATTTTCAACTTTGACCAACTTCTCACAATTTGAATTTGAGAATAGATTTGGATGTCACATTTGTAGACATGTGCGCACTACAACTTTCGTGATTTTACGAACTTATTTCACACACTTTAATCCCAATTCCAGAGAAAACGCATGGTGGCGTTTCGACATTGACCAATTTCTTGGAATTGAAATTTGATAATAGTTTTGGATGTCCCATTGGTAGACAAGCATCCACACCAACTTTCGTGACATTCCAAGCTATTTTCTCCTCTACTGAAAACGTACGGTCGAGTTTCAACTTTCACCAACTTCTCGTAATTGAAGATTGAGCATTGTTTTGGATGTCCCATTTGTAGACATTTGTGCACAACATCTTTCGTGAGATTCCGAGCTAATTTCACGCCCTTTAAGCCCAAGTCTAGCGAAAACGCACGATCGAGTTTCAACTTTGACAAACTTCTCGGAATTTAAATTTGAGAATAGTTTTGGATGTCCCATTGGTAGACAAGTATCCACACCAACATTCGTTACGTTCCGAGCTATTTTCTCCCCCTTTAGCCCATGTGTAGCGAAAACGTACGGTCGAGTTACGACTTTCACCAACTTCTCAGAATTGAAAATTGAGCATAGATTTGGATGTCCCATTTGTAGACATTCGCGTACAACAACTTTCGTCACATTACGAGCTAATTTAACACCCTTTAAGCTCAAGTCTAGCGAAAACGCATGGTGGCATTTCGACTTTGACCAACTTCTCGGAATTCAAATATGAGAATAGATTTGGATGTCCCGTTGGTAGACAAGTGCGCACGCCAACTTTCGTGACGTTCCGAGCTATTTTCCCACCCTTTAAGCCCAAGTCAAGCGAAAATGCACGATCGAGTTTCAACTTTGACCAACTTCTCAGAATTGAAATTTGAGAATAGTTTTGGATTTCCCATTGGTAGACAAGCATTCACACCAACATTCGTTACGTTCTGAGCTATTTTCTCCCCGTTTAAGCCCATGTGTAGCGAAAACGTACGGTCGAGTTACGACTTTCACCAACTTGTTGGAATTGAAAATTGAGCATAGATCTGGATGTCCCATTTGTAGACATTCGCGCATAACAACTTTCGTCACATTACGAGCTAATTTAACACCCTTTAAGCTCAACTCTAGCGAAAACGCATGGTGGCATTTCGACTTTGACCAACTTCTCGGAATTGAAATATGAGAATAGATTTGGATGTCCCGTTGGTAGACAAATGCGCACGCCAACTTTCGTGACGTTCAGAGCTATTTTCTCACGCTTTAAGCCTAAGTCTAGCGAAAATGCACGGTCGATTTTCAACTTTGACCAACTTCTCTGAATTTTAAATTTGAGAATGGATTTGGATGTCCCGTTGGTAGATAAGTTCACACGCCAACTTTCGTGACGTTCCGAGCTATTTTCTCCCCCTTTAAGCCTAAGTCTATCGAAAACGCACGGTCGAGTTTCAACTTTGACAAACATTTCGAAATTAAAATTTGAGAATATTTTTGGATGTACCATTGGTAGACAAGCGTCCACACCAACTTTCGTGACATTCCGAGCTATTTTATCCCCCTTCAAGCCCAACTCTAGCGAAAACGTACGGTCGAGTTTCAACTTTCACCAACTTCTCGAAATTCAAAATTAAGCATAGATTTGGATGTCCCATTTGTAGACATGCATGCACAACAACTTTCGTGATGTTACGAGCTATTTTCTCCCCCATTAAGCCCAAGTCTAGCGAAAACGCATGATCGAGTTTCAACTTTGACCAACCTCTCGGAATTGAAATTTGAGAATAGTTTTGGATCTCCCATTGGTAGACAAACGTCCACACCAACTTTCGTGACATTCCGAGCTATTTTATCCCCTTTCAAGCCCAACTCTAGCGAAAACGTATGGTCGAGTTTCAACTTTCACCAACTTCTCAGAATTCAAAATTAAGCATAGATTTGGATGTCCCATTTGTAGACATGCATGCACAACAACTTTCGTGATGTTACAAGCTATTTTCTCCCCCTTTAAGCCGAAGTCTAGCGAAAACGCATGATCGAATTTCAACTTTGACCAACTTCTTAGAATTGAAATTTGAGACTACTTTTGGATGTCCCATTGGTAGACAAGCGTCCACACCAACTTTCGTGACGTTCCGAGCTATTTTCTCCCCCTTTAAGCCCAAGTCTAGCGAAAACGCACGATCGAGTTTCAACTTTGACCAACAACTCAGAATTTAAATTTGAGAATAGATTTGGATGTCCCATTGGTAGACAAGCGTCCACACCAACTTTCGTGACATTCCGAGCTATTTTATGCCCCTTTAAGCCCAAGTCTAGCGAAAACGCACGGTCGAGTTTCCACTTTGACAAACATTTCAGAATTAAAATTTGAGAATAGTTTTGGATGTCCCATTGGTAGACAAGTGTCCACACCAACTTTCGTGACGTTCCGAGCTATTTTCTCCACCTTTAAGCCCAAGTCTAGCGAAAACGCACGATCGAGTTTCAAGTTTGACCAACTTCTAGGAATTGAAATTTGAGAATAGTTTCGGATGTCCCATTGGTAGACAAGCGTCTACGGCAACTTTCGTGACATTCCGAGCTATTTTCACACCCTTTAAGCCCAAGTCTAGCGAAAATGCACGGTCGATTTTCAACTTTGACCAACTTCTCGGAATTTAAATATGAGAATGGATTTGGATTTCACATTGGTAGACGAGCGTCCACGCCAACTTTCGTAACGTTCCGAGCTATTTTCACACCATTTAAGCCCAAGTCTAGCGAAAACGCACGATCGAGTTTCAACTTTGATTAAATTCTCGGAATTGAAATTTGAGAATAGTTTTGGATGTCCCATTGGTAGACAAGCGTCCACACCAACTTTCGTGACGTTCCGAGCTATTTTCTCCCCCTTTAAGGCGAGGTCTAGCGAAAACACACGATCGAGTTTCAACTTTGACCAACTTCTCGGAATTGAAATTTGAGAATAGTTTTGGATGTCCCATTGGTAGACAAGTGTCCACACCAACTTTCGTGACGTTCCGAGCTATTTTCTCCCCCTTTAAGCCCAAGTCTAGCGAAAACGCACGGTCGGGTTTCCAATTTGACCAATTTCTCGAAATTGAAAATTGAGCATAGATTTGGATGTCCCGTTGGTATAAAAATGCGCATGCCAACTTTCGTGACATTCCGACCTATTTTCTCACCCTTTAAGCCTAAGTCTAGCGAAAACGCACGGTCGAGTTTCGAATTTGACCAACTTCTCGCAATTGAAAATTGAGCATAGATTTGGATGTCCCGTTGGTAGACAAATGCGCACGCCAACTTTCGTGACGTTCCGAGCTATTTTGTCACCCTTTAAGCCTAAGCCTAGCGAAAACGCACGGTCGAGTTTCGAATTTGACCAACTTCTCGGAATTAAAAATTGAGCATAGATTTGGATGTCTCGTTGGTAGACAAATTCGCACACCAAATTTCATGAAATTTCGAGCTATTTTCTTACCCTTTAAGCCCAAGTCTAGCGAAAATGCACAGTCGATTTTCAACTTTGACCAACTTCTCGGAATATAAATTTGAGAATAGATTTGGTTGTCCCATTGGTAGATAAGTGGACACGCCAGCTTTCGTGACGTTCCGAGCTATTTTCTTCCCCTTTAAGCCCAACTCTAGAGAAAACCCACGATCGTGTTTTGGCTTTGACCTACTTGTCGGAAATGAAAATTGAGAATAGATTTGGATGTCCCATCTGTATACATGCACGCACAACAACTTTCGTGACGTTACGAGCTAATTTCAAACCCTTTAAGCTCAAGTCTAGCGAAAACACATGGTGGCATTTCGACTTTGACCAACTTTTGGGAGTTGAAATTTGAAAATAGATTTGGATGTCCCATTGGTAGACAAATGCGCACGCCAAGTTCGTGACGTTCCAAGCTATTTTCTCATGCTTTAAGCCTAAGTCTAGCGAAAATGCACGGTCGATTTTCAACTTTGACCAACTTCTCGGAATTAAAAATTGAGCATAGCTTTGGTAGACAAATGCGCACGCCAACTTTTGTCACATTACGAGCTAATTTCACACCCTTTAAGCTCAAGTCTAGCGAAAATGCACGGTCGATTTTCAACTTTGACCAACTTCTCGGAATATAAATTTGAGAATAGATTTGGATGTCACATTGGTAGATGAGCGTCCACGCCAACTTTCGTGACGTTCCGATCTATTTTCTCCCCATTTAAACCCAAGTCTAGCGAAAACGCACGGTCGAGTTTCAAATTTGACCAACTTCTCGGAATTGAAAATTGAGCATAGATTTGGATGTCCCGTTGGTAGACAAATGCGCATGCCAACTTTCGTGATGTTCTGAGCTATTTTCTCAGCCTTTAAGCCTAAGTCTAGCGAAAACGCACGGTCGAGTTTAAAATTCGACCAACTTCTCGGAATTCAAAACTGAGCATAGATTTGGATGTCCCGTTGGTAGAAAAATGCGCACGCCAACTTTCGTGACGTTCCGAGCTATTTTCTCACCCTTTAAGACTAAGTCTAGCGAAAACGCACGGTCGATTTTCAACTTTGACCAACTTCTTGAAATTTAAATTTGAGAATGGATTTGGATGTCACATTGGTAGACGAGCGTCCACGCCAACTTTCGTAACGCACAATCGAGTTTCAACTTTGATTAACTTCTCGGAATTGAAATTTGAGAATAGTTTTGGATGTCCCATTGGTAGACAAGCGTCCACACCAACTTTCGTGACGTTCCGAGCTATTTTATCCCCCTTTAAGCCCAAGTATAGCGAAAACGTATGGTCGAGTTTCGAATTTGACCAACTTCTCGGAATTGAAAATTGAGCATAGATTTGGATGTCCCGTTGGTAGACAAATGCGCACGCCAACTTCCATGACGTTCCGAGCTATTTTCTCACGCTTTAAGCCTAAGTCTAGCGAAAATGCAAGGTCGATTTTCAACTTTGACAAACTTCTCAGAATTTAAATTTGAGAATGGATTTGGATGTCCCGTTGGTAGATAAGTCCTCACGCCAACTTTCGTGACGTTCCGAGCTATTTTCACACCCTTTAAGCCCAACTCTAGCGAAAACGCACGATCGAGTTTCAACTTTGACCAACTTCTCGGAATTGAAATTTGAGAATAGTTTTGGATGTCCCACTGGTAGACAAGCGTCCACACCAACTTTCGTGATGATCCGAGCTATTTTCTCCCCCTTTAAGCCCAAGTCTAGCGAAAACGCACGATCGAGTTTCAACTTTGACCAACCTCTCGGAATTGAAATTTGAGAATAGATTTGGATGTCCAATTGGTAGACAAGCGTCCACACCAACTTCGTGATGTTCTGAGCTATTTTCACCCCCTTTAAGCCCAACTCTAGCGAAAATGCACGGTCGAGTTTCGAATTTGACCAACTTCTCGGAATTGAAAATTGAGCAAAGATTTGGATGTCCCGTTGGTAGACAAATGCGCACGCCAACTTTCGTGACGTTCCGAGCTATTTTCTCACCCTTTAGGCCTAAGTCTAGCGAAAACGCACGGTCCAGTTTCGAATTTGACCAACTTCTCGGAATTAAAAATTGAGCATAGATTTGGATGTCCCGTTGGTAGACAAATGCGCACGCCAACTTCCGTGACATTCCGAGCTATTTTTTCACCCTTCAACCCCAAGTCTAGCGAAAATGCACGGTCGATTTTCAACTTTGACCAACTTCTCGGAATATAAATTTGAGAATAGATTTGGATGTCACATTGGTAGACGAGCGTCCACACCAACTTTCGTGACGTTCCGAGCTATTTTCTCCCCCTTTAAGCCCAAGTCTAGCGAAAACGCATGGTCAAGTTCCAAATTTGACCAACTTCTCGGAATTGAAAATTGAGCATAGATTTGCATGTCCCGTTGGTAGACAAATGCGCAAGCGAACTTTCGTGACGTTCCGAGCTATTTTCTCACCCTTTAAGCCTAAGTGTAGTGAAAATGCACGGTCGATTTTCAACTTTGACCAACTTCTCAGAATTTAAATTTGCGAATAGATTTGGATGTCACATTGGTAGACGAGCGTCCACGCCAACTTTCGTGACGTTTCGAGCTAATTTCACACCCTTTAAGCCCAAATCTAGGGAAAATGCACGATCGAGTTTCGACTTTCACCAAATTCCTGGAATTGAAAATTGAGCATAGATTTGGATGTCCCGTTGGTAGACAAGTGCGCACGCCAACTTTCGTGACGTTCTGAACTAATTTCACACCCTTTAAGCCCAAGTCTAGGGAAAACGCGCGTTCGATTTTCAACTTTGACCAACTTCTCACAATTTAAATTTGAGCATAGAATTGGATGTCCCGTTGGTAGAGAAGTGTACACGCCAACTTTCGTGACGTTCCGAGCTATTTTCTCACCCTTTAAGCCGAAGTCTAGCGAAAATGCACGGTCGATTTTCAACTTTGACCAACTTCTCAGAATTTAAATTTGAGAATAGATTTGGATGTCCCGTTGGTAGATAAGTGCACACGCCAACTTTCGTTACGTTCCGAGCTATTTTCTTCCCCTTTAAGCCCAACTCTAGAGAAAACCCACGATCGTGTTTCGGCTTTGACCTACTTCTCGGAAATGAAAATTGAGAATAGATTTGGATGTTCCATTTGTAGATATGCACACACAACAACTTTCGTGACGTTACGAGCTAATTTCACACCCTTTAAGCTCAAGTCTAGCGAAAACGCATGGTGGCGTTTCGACTTTGACCAACTTTTGGGAGTTGAAATTTGAAAATAGAATTGGATGTCCTGTTGGTAGACAAGTGCACATGCCAACTTTCGTGACGTTCCGAGCTATTTTCTTCGCCTTTAAGCCCAACTCTAGCGAAAACGCACGATCGAGTTTCAACCTTGACCAACTTCTCGGAATTGAAATTTGAGAATAGATTTGGATGTCCCATAGGTAGACAAGCGTCCACACCAACTTTCGTGACATTCCGAGCTATTTTCTTCCCATTTAAGCCCAACTCTAGAGAAAATGCACGGTCGCGTTTCATCTCTGACCAACTTCTCGAAAATGAAAATTGAGAATAGATTTGGATGTCCCATTTGTAGACATGCGCGCACAGCAACTTTCGTGACATTATGAGCTAATTTCACACCCTTTAAGCCCAAGTCTAGCAAAAACGCACGATCGAGTTTCAACTTTGACCAACTTCTCGAAATTGAAATTTGAGAATAGTTTTGGATGTCCCATTGGTAGACAAGCATCCACACCAACTTTCGTGATGTTCCGAGCTATTTTCTCCCCCTTTAAGCCCAAGTCTAGTGAAAACGAACGATCGAGTTTCAACTTTGACCAACTTCTCCGAATTTAAATTTGAGAATGGATTTGGATGTCCCGTTGGTAGACAAATGCGCACGCCAACTTTCGTGACATTTCGAGCTATTTTCTCACGCTTTAAGCCTAAGTCTAGCGAAAATGAACAGTCGATTTTCAACTTTGACCAACTTCTCGGAATTTAAATTTGAGAATGGATTTGGATGTCCCATTGGTAGATAAGTGCACACGCCAACTTTCGTGACGTTCCGAGCTATTTTCTCCCCCTTCAAGCCCAACTCTAGCGAAAACGTATGGTCGAGTTTCGACTTTCACCAACTTCTCGGAATTCAAAATTGAGAATAGATTTGGATGTCCCATTTGTAGACATGTGTGCACAGCAACTTTCGTGATGTTACGAGCTAATTTCACACCCTTTAAGCTCAAGTCTAGCGAAAACGCATGGTGGGGTTTCGACTTTGGCCAACTTCTCGTAATTGAAATTTGAGAATAGATTTGGATGTCCCGTTGGTAGACAAGTGTGCACGCCAACTTTCGCGACGTTCCAAGCTATTTTCTCGCCCTTTAAGCCCAAGTCTAGCGAAAACGCACTGTAAATTTTCAACTTTGACCAACTTCTCGGAATTTAAAGTTGAGAATAGATTTGGAGGTCCCATTGGTAGACAAGCGTCCACACCAACTTTCGTGACATTCTGAGCTATTTTCTCCCCATTAAAGCCCAACTCTAAAGAAAACGCACGATCACATTTCATCTTTGACCAACTTCTCGGAATTGAAAGTTGAGAATAGATTTGGATGTCCCATTTGTAGACAGGCGCGCACAGCAACTTTCATGACGTTACGAGCTAATTTCACGCCCTTTATTCCCAAGTCTAGTGAAAACCCATGGTGGCATTTTGACTTTGACCAACTTCTGGGAATTGAAATTTTAAAATAGATTTGGATGTCCCATTGGTCGACAAGCTTGCACGCCAATTTTCGTGACGTTCCGAGCTATTTTCTGCCCCTTTAAACCCAAGTCTGGAGAAAACGCACGGTCGAGTTTCAACATTGACAAACATTTCAGAATTAAAATTTGAGAATAGTTTTGGATGTCCCATTGGTAGACAAGCGTCCACAGCAACTTTCGTGACATTTCGAGCTATTTTATCCCCCTTCAAGCCCAACTCTAGCGAAAACGTACAGTTGATATTCGACTTTCACCAACTTCTCAGAATTAAAAATTGAGCATATATTTGGATGTCCCGTTGGTAGACAAATGCGCACGCCAACTTTCGTCACATTACGAGCTAATTTCACACCCTTTAAGCTCAAGTCGAGCGAAAACGCATGGTCGAGTTTTGAATTTGACCAACTTCTCAGAATTTAAAATTGAGCATAGATTTGGATGTCCCGTTGGTAGACAAATGCGCACGCCAACTTTCGTGATGTTCCGAGCTATTTTCCCACCCTTTAAGCCTAAGTCTAGCGAAAATGCACGGTCGATTTTCAACTTTGACCAACTTCTCAGAATTTAAATTTGAGAATGGATTTGGATGTCACATTGGTAGACAAGCGTCCACGCAAACTTTCATAACGTTCCGAGCTATTTTCACACCCTTTAAGCCCAAGTCTAGCGAAAACGCACGATCGAGTTTCAACTTTGATTAAATTCTCGGAATTGAAATTTGAGAATAGTTTTGGATGTCCCATTGGTAGACAAGCGTCCACACCAAATTTCGTGACGTTTCGAGCTATTTTCTCCCCCTTTAAGCCCAACTCGAACGAAACCGTACGGTCAAGTTTCGACTTTCACCAACTTCTCAGAATTAAAAATTGAGCATATATTTGGATGTCCCGTTGGTAGACAAATGCGCACGCCAACTTTCGTGACGTTCCGAGCTATTTTCTCACCCTTTAAGCCTAAGTCTAGCAAAAATGCACGGTCGATTTTCAACTTTGACCAACTTCTCGGAATATAAATTTGAGAATACATTTGGATGTCACATTGGTAGACGAGCGTCCACGCCAACTTTCGTGACGTTCCGAGCTATTTTCACACCCTTTAAGCCCAAGTCTAGAGAAAACGCACGATCGAGTTTCAACTTTGAGCAACTTCTCGGAATTGAAATTTGAGAATAGTTTTGGATGTCCCATTGGTAGATAAGTGTCCACACCAACTTTCGTGACATTCCGAGCTATTTTCTCTCCCTTTAAGCCCAAGTCTAGCGAAAACGCACAATCGAGTTTCAAGTTTGACCAACTTCTCGGAATTGAAATTTGAGAATAGTTTCGGATGTCCCATTGGTAGACAAGCGTCCACGCCAACTTTCATGACGTTCCGAGCTATTTTCACACCCTTTAAGCCCAAGTCTAGCGAAAACGCACGGTCGATTTTCAACTTTGACCAACTTGTCGAAATTTAAATTTGAGAATGGATTTGGATGTCACATTGGTAGACGAGCGTCCACGCCAACTTTCGTAAAGTTCCGAGCTATTTTCACACCCTTTAAGCCCAAGTCTAGCGAAAACGCACGATCGAGTTTCAACTTTGATTAAATTCTCGGAATTGAAATCTGAGAATAGTTTTGGATGTGCCATTGGTAGACAAGCGTCCACACCAACTTTCGTGACGTTCCGAGCTATTTGCTTCGCCTTTAGGCCCAACTCTAGTGAAAACGCACGGTCGAGTTTCGAATTTGACCAACTTCTCGGAATTGAAAATTGAGCATAGATTTGGATGTCCCGTTGGTAGACAAATGCGCACGCCAACTTTCGTGACGTTCTGATCTATTTTCTCACGCTTTAAGCCTAAGTCTAGCGAAAATGCAAGGTCGATTTTAAACTTTGACAAACTTCTCGAAATTCAAATTTGAGAATAGATTTGGATGTCCCGTTGGTAGATAAGTCCTCACGCCAACTTTCGTGACGTTCTGAGCTATTTTCTCACCCTTTATGCCCAAGTCTAGCGAAAATGCACGGTTGATTTTCAACTTTGACCAACATCTCAGAATATAAATTTGAGTATAGATTTGGATGTCACATTGGTAGACGAGTGTCCACGCCAACTTTCGTGACATTCCCAGCTATTTTCACACCCTTTAAGCCCAACTCTAGCGAAAACGCACGATCGAGTTTCAACTTTGACCAACTTCTCGGAATTGAAATTTGAGAATAGTTTTTTATGTCCCATTGGTAGACAAGCGTCCACACCAACTTTCGTGACGTTCTGAGCTATTTTCTCCCCCTTTAAGCTGAGGTCTAGCGAAAACACACGATTGAGTTTCAAGTTTGACCAACTTCTCGGAATTGAAATTTGAGAATAGTTTCGGATGTCCCATTGGCAGAGAAGCATCCACGCCAACTTTCGTGACGTTCCGAGCTATTTTCACACCCTTTAAGCCCAAATCTAGTGAAAACGCACGATCGAGTTTCAACTTTGAGCAACTTCTCGGAATTGAAATTTGAGAACAGTTTTGGATGTCCCATTGGTAGACAAGTGTCCACACCAACTTTTGTGATGTTCCGAGCTATTTACTCCCCCTTTAAGCCCAAGTGTAGCGAAAATGGATGATCGAGTTTCAAGTTTGACCAACTTCTCGGAATTGAAATTTGAGAATAGTTTCGGATGTCCCATTGGTAGACAATTGTCCACGCAAACTTTCGTGTCGTTCCGAGCTATTTTCACACCCTTTAAGCCCAAGTCTAGCAAAAACGCACGATCGAGTTTCAACTTTGACCAACTTCTCAGGATTGAAATTTGAGAATAGTTTTGGAAGTCCCATTGGTAGACAAGCGTCCACACCAACTTTCGTGACGTTCCGAGCTATTTTCTCCCCCTTTAAGCCCAAGTCTAGCGAAAACGCACGATCGAGTTTCAAATTTGACCAACTTCTCGGAATTGAAATTTGAGAATAGTTTTGGATGTCCCATTGGTAGACAAGCGTCCACACCAACTTTCGTGACGTTCCGAGCTATTTTCTCCCCCTTTAAGCCCAAGTCTAGCGAAAACGCACAGTCGAGTTTCCAATTTGACCAACTTCTCGGAATTGAAAATTCAGCATAGATTTGGATGTCCCGTTGGTAGACAAATGCGCACGCCAACTTTCGTGACGTTCCGAGCTATTTTCTCACCCATTAAGCCTAAGTCGAGCGAAAACGCACGGTCAAGTTTCGAATTTGACCATATTCTCGGAATTCAAAATTGACCATAGATTTGGATGTTCCGTTGGTAGACAAATGCACATGCCAACTTTGGTCACATTACAAGCTAATTTCACACCCGTTAAGCTGAAGTCGAGCGAAAACGCACGGTCGAGTTTCGAATTTGACCAACTTCTCGGAATTGAAAATTGAGCATAGATTTAGATGTACCATTGGTAGAAAAATGCGCACGCCAACTTTCGTGACGTTCCGAGCTATTTTCTCACCCTTTAATCCTAAGTCTAGCGAAAATGCACGGTCGATTTTCAACTTTGACCAACTTCTCGGAATTTGAATTTGAGAATGCATTTGGATGTCACATTGGTAGACAAGCATCCACACCAACTTTCGTGACATTCCGAGCTATTTTCTCCCCCTTTAAGCTCAAGTATAGTGAAAACGCACGGTCGCGTTTCGAATTTGATCAACTTCTAGGAATTGAAAATTGAGCATAGATTTGGATGTCCCGTTGGTAGACAAATGCGCATGCCAACTTTCGTGACATTCTGAGCTATTTTCTCACCCTTTAAGCCTAAGTCTATCGAAAACGCAGGGTCGAGTTTCGAATTTGACCAAATTTCGTTATGTTCCAAACTAATTTCACACCCCTTAAGCCCAAGTCTAGGGAAAACGCACGTTCGATTTTCAACTTTGACCAACTTCTCACAATTTAAATTTGAGAATAGATTTGGATGTCACATTTGTAGACATGTGCGCACTACAACTTTCGTGATTTTACGAACTTATTTCACACACTTTAATCCCAATTCTAGAGAAAACGCATGGTTGCGTTTCGACTTTGACCAATTTCTTGGAATTGAAATTTGAGAATAGTTTTGGATGTCCCATTGGTAGACAAGCATCCACACCAACTTTCGTGACATTCCAGGCTATTTTCTCCTCTACCGAAAACGTACGGTCGAGTTTCAACTTTCACCAACTTCTCGTAATTGAAGATTGAGCATTGTTTTGGATGTCCCATTTGTAGACATTTGCGCAAAACATCTTTCGTGAGATTCCGAGCTAATTTCACGCCCTTTAAGCCCAAGTCTAGCGAAAACGCACGATCGAGTTTCAACTTTGACAAACTTCTCGGAATTTAAATTTGAGAATAGTTTTGGATGTCCCATTGGTAGACAAGTATCCACACCAACATTCGTTACGTTCCGAGCTATTTTCTCCCCCTTTAGCCCATGTGTATAAAAAACGTACGGTCAAGTTACGACTTTCACCAACTTCTCAGAATTGAAAATTGAGCATAGATTTGGATGTCCCATTTGTAGACATTCGCGCACAACAACTTTCATCACATTACGAGCTAATTTAACACCCTTTAAGCTCAAGTCTAGCGAAAACGCATGGTGGCATTTCGACTTTGACCAACTTCTCGGAATTGAAATATGAGAATAGATTTGGATGTCCCGTTGGTAGACAAGTGCGCACGCCAACTTTCGTGACGTTCCGAGCTATTTTCCCACCCTTTAAGCCAAAGTCTAGCGAAAATGCACGATCGAGTTTCAACTTTGACCAACTTCTCGGAATTGAAATTTGAGAATAGTTTTGGATGTCCCATTGGTAGACAAGCATTCACACCAACATTCGTTACGTTCCGAGCTATTTTCTCCCCCTTTAAGCCCATGTGTAGCGAAAACGTACGGTCGAGTTACGACTTTCACCAACTTCTTGCAATTGAAAATTGAGCATAGATTTGGATGTCCCATTTGTAGACATTCGCGCACAACAACTTTCGTCACATTACGAGCTAATTTAACACCCTTTAAGCTCAAGTCTAGCGAAAACGCATGGTGGCATTTCGACTTTGACCAACTTCTCGGAATTGAAATATGAGAATAGATTTGGATGTCCCGTTGGTAGACAAATGCGCACGCCAACTTTCGTGACGTTCCGAGCTATTTTCTCACGCTTTAAGCCTAAGTCTAGCGAAAATGCATGGTCGATTTTCAACTTTGACCAACTTCTCCGAATTTAAATTTGAGAATGGATTTGGATGTCCCGTTGGTAGATATGTTCACACGCCAACCTTCCTGACGTTCCGAGCTATTTTCTCCCCCTTTAAGCCCAAGTCTAGCGAAAACGCACGATCGAGTTTCAACTTTGACAAACATTTCGGAATTAAAATTTGAGAATATTTTTGGATGTACCATTGGTAGACAAGCGTCCACACCAACTTTCGTGACATTCCGAGTTATTTTATCCCCCTTCAAGCCCAACTCTAGCGAAAACGTACGGTCGAGTTTCAACTTTCACCAACTTCTCGGAATTCAAAATTAAGCATAGATTTGGATGTCCCATTTGTAGACATGCATGCACAACAACTTTCGTGATGTTACGAGCTATTTTCTCCCCCATTAAGCCCAAGTCTAGCGAAAACGCATGATCGAGTTTCAACTTTGACCAACCTCTCGAAATTGAAATTTGAGAATAGTTTTGGATGTCCCATTGGTAGACAAGCGTCCACACCAACTTTCGCGACGTTTCGAGCTATTTTCTCCCCCTTTAAGCCCAAGTCTAGCGAAAACGCACGATCGAATTTCAACTTTGACCAACTTCTCGGAATTGAAATTTGAGACTACTTTTGGATGTCCCATTGGTAGACAAGTTTCCACACCAACTTTCGTGACATTCCGAGCTATTTTATCCCCCTTCAAGCCCAACTCTAGCGAAAACGTACGGTTGAGTTTCAACTTTCACCAACTTCTCAGAATTCAAAATTAAGCATAGATTTGGATGTCCCATTTGTAGACATGCATGCACAACAACTTTCGTGATGTTACGAGCTATTTTCTCCCCCTTTAAGCCCAAGTCTAGCGAA
Organism: Larix kaempferi; assembly: GCA_027924585.1. NCBI lineage: Eukaryota > Viridiplantae > Streptophyta > Pinopsida > Pinales > Pinaceae > Larix > Larix kaempferi. The sequence goes on along the minus strand of BSBM01002455.1, from coordinate 39,680 downwards.
AACGCATGATCGAATTTCAACTTTGACCAACTTCTCAGAATTGAAATTTGAGACTACTTTTGGATGTCCCATTGGTAGACAAGCGTCCACACCAACTTTCGTGACGTTCCGAGCTATTTTCTCCCCCTTTAAGCCCAAGTCTAGCGAAAACGCACGATCGAGATTCAACTTTGACCAACAACTTAGAATTTAAATTTGAGAATAGATTTGGATGTCCCATTGGTAGACAAGCGTCCACACCAAATTTCCTGACATTCTGAGCTATTTTCATCCCATTTAAGCCCAACTCTAGAGAAAACACACGGTTGTGTTTCATCTTTGACCAACTTCTCAGAATTGAAAATTGAGAATAGATTTAGATTTCCCATTTGTACACATGAGCGCACAACAATTGTCATGACGCTACGAGCTAATTTCACGCCCTTTATTCCCAAGTCTAGTGAAAACCCATGGTGGCATTTTGACTTTGACCAACTTCTGGGAATTGAAGTTTGAAAATAGATTTGGATGTCCCATTGGTAGACAAGCGTGCACGCCAAATTTCGTGACGTTCCGAGCTATTTTATGCCCCTTTAAGCCCAAGTCTAGCGAAAACGCACGGTTGAGTTTCCACTTTGACAAACATTTCGGAATTAAAATTTGAGAATAGTTTTGGATGTCCCATTGGTAGACCGGTTGTAGTAGTATTATTATTCAGATAGCATAAGATTAAACAAAATCTCTAGCGGATATGTTGGCAATAACGGGACTTATCTTTCCTAGTCCCTTCTCCCTTAGGTCCGGTGGGGGAACTTCTTTATTTATTTATCCTTCCTATAAGCTAAAGTAGATAGATTCTATTCAAGTGGATGTACTTGTTCAAATGGAAAAGTGAAACTCACCCAAGGAGGTACGAGGAGGGTGAGGCCCTTCGGGTCGTAGAGATGCGTGCGTGATATGCGATATTGTATATCGATGGCTTATTCCCCACTGTATTATTCCCATACTGGAGTTGAAGGAGCCTTTTAAGCAGCAGTGAAACCCGTTGCTCCAGCAGCTAAGGCATAGGCACAAGTAGCATAGAAAGCAGGTGACCCAGTAGATTAAGCTGATGACTCAGTAGTGTATAAGGCCTCAAAATGAGGTTTAGTTTGTGGTCGGGGAAAAGCCAAGATATGAGTTTTTTCCAATGCTGCCACCCACCCAATAATAAAATAAGTAGAGCAGTAGCTAAAAAGACGAAATGTATCACTTTGTTTTGCATAATGCATGCCTCTTGGTTTATATTTGGATTTCTCTTTTTATACTCTATATTGGATCCCCACTACTTCATGCAGCTCACTTACCCGATTCTTTTGTCCTTTGGCTCCATACTTTACTGAAATGGGGTAGTCCCGTGTCATTCACTTACTGCACGAAGCCGTACACTGAAACATACTTACACCCCTACCCTTTGCCCAAACTAATTGAAACCAATGGACTCTCTGATAAATGGCCTATTTTCTTTTACACTAGCCTAGATAATAAATCTATCCAGGCCAGCCCTTACAGGAAGGGTTCTGAGCACAAGTGATTAGCCTTTAAGCTCAGTTACTCTACCTATTCTGAAGGGATCTCATTTATTGCCAGTAATAATAGGCCGGGCTTATTTCTAGCACTTTTTCCCTGATAACGTAATCGATCCCCCCCCCATCACACCAAAATCTAAATCCATTATGTCACTTTCGGCCCGATTCCAGTTCCAAGTATGCTTCCTGATCCAAGTCCCTGAGCCAAGGCAGTTATCCTAGTCATACTTCCCGAACCCAGAATCTGATGAACTAGGTCCCTATCCTATCCTATCCTGTTAGTTTTCCCGTCTCCCTTTCCCGCTCCCCTCTTTCCTTTCTTTTCCTTTTCTGCTGGTCTTGGTTTATCTTTCAACTTTCCCTTCCATTAGCGTATCCGTTTCTCGTCCTTGTCCTCTCTCTTGTTCTTTAACTTGTCTTGGTTCTTGTCCTCTTCCTTGTATCCGTAGTTCCAATTCCCCGCTGGTGGCCCTATATATGGTCCGGGTTCCAATTTCTATTGCCTTTCAGTGCCCGATTCCGATGGCTTTTATAGTTCCGAGGACTTCGACCTTATAATTTCCTTGCCGTCCCAGATTCTGAGTCCATTGATGATCCTGTGGTTTCTTTTTCCGTTTCCTGTTCCGATTCAGATTACTGTACAGATCCATTTTCCCCTTAGTTCGATAAATCTCCAGCAATCCTATTTCTGTCCCAAGTTCCTTTCCCTATTGTTCCATCCGTTGACCGTTCTGTGGAGTCGTTGAGCAATCCCCCGGGGGGGGGGGAGGCTCGGTGTGTTCAGTTCCTGTTCTATTTTTTTGTCATCCCAAGGTACGGTTGGGTGGAGGCGCGCCATAGGGTCGGGTTGGACTGTACATGTGGCAAGTCAAAATATTTATAATTTATTTAGAATAAAATAAAGATTTTTTAATATAATAAAAGTATACCATAAAATTTTATGTCACCAAAGATACTTGAGAGGGGTTAGTATTAATCAAGGAAGTCCAAATTACAAATAGAAGTTATTGAAGTACATAATGGAATGTTTTTATTTGTTTGTTCACTTGTTATAAAGAATTTACATATAGTTATTTAACCATGTAACTATAATGGATAATTTTTTTCCTACTAAATTGTAATCAAGAGTTGTATATATAAATCAATGAAGTAATAAAAAAATATTATAATCAAGAATGCAATCATAAATTACGATAGGAAAATGAAGATCTCAATAAGAAATTTGAAGAAAATAGAAAGGGATGAGGAAAATGAAGATCTCAATAAGAAATTTGATGAAAATAAAAAGGGATGACTAGATTTCTAGGTTAATAAGAAATTTGAAGAAAATAGAAAACAAAAAAATATTATAATCAAGAATGCAATCATAAATTACGATAGGAAAATCAAGATCCCAATAAGAAATTTGAAGAAAATAGAAAGGGATGAGGAAAATGAAGATCTCAATAAGAAATTTGAAGAAAATAGAAAGGGATGACTAGATTCCTAGGTTAATAAGAAATTTGAAGAAAATAGAAAGGGATGACTAGATTTCTAGGTTAACAAGAAATTTCAACTCATTTCAGCAGAAAATTCAACCTTCCGAATTATAACTCCTCCTTGTTCAGCAGAAGATTCAATTTCTTGAATTATTCTCGTTTGACTTTCAGTCCCCTCCCTCATTTCTTCTACATTGTATTCTGTCTGTTGGAATCGACTTCCAAGAGGCTCTTATTGGAATAGGATTCCAACAGGTTCCTGGGGGGGTTTATGTTTTGAGGGTCTTTTATTGTCACGACTTCCTCCAAATCCCGTTCTTGCTAATTCTGTGTTATTTTGTATTTTCGGCAGCTGGAAAAACTGGGTTAAAATTTTATTAGCTATTGAAAGCTCTGCTGTCAGTGGCTAATGAACAAGTAGCGTGTTCGCCTAAGCCGCCGAGGCACCTTTAGACGTCTGGAGTTGGCCTCTTTTTTCGGTAACTAGATGAGTCCCACCTTTATATCCTAAGCCGCCGAAAATTGGAGTTTTTGGTAGCTAATGAACAATTTCCTATGTTCGCCTAAGCCACTGAAAACTGTGCTTGGTCTAGCCTGCAAAAATTTTACAAAACTGTGTTTCCTGACTTCTGCTACTCGTCTTCTTGCTGTTGGGATTTCTCTTCATCCTGGGCCGAAACTGGAGTGTTAGCAAAACTGACTGCTGCTGCTGCTAAGGTGTCAAGGTCCGAGGGTACCTTAGGCTGGGGTTTCGGAGTCATTTTCTCACCTCCGAGAAGCTCAACCTTCCTACTCAGTCTGATATTGTCTCTTATTAGTCTTATATTTCTCCCTTTCAACTTGCTATGCTTTTTGGTTAACCCTTAAAAAGAGACATAAAATTCAGCTTGCTTTTCAGTCAAGCTTTCATTCTTCTTCTTGATCACCCTTTGAAGTAATTTGAGTTCATATACCTGCCTGAGAAGTTGATTAATCTTCTGTGATGAAGATTATTGGGATAATTAATTAATGTCTAACATCAGGTGATGTTCAGGTAATTTTAAGATTATTGGGAAAATTAATTCACCTGGTAATGTTCATTAACACTTGGAACCGGTTAAACATTAATTGCCACACATGGTGAAGGTTAAAGATGAGTTTACATGGTCAAGATTGTAAAGCCACATTCCTATTTTAAAGGGTTCTTACAGTGTGACACATATGACAATACGCATTTTATTAAGGAGATGCTTATTGCTATTCAAAGATTTGACCCACTTTAAGGTGTTTTACCGAAATTTTGTTGAGTGGCACATAAGACCATACAAATTTTGTTAAGGGGATGTCTATTATTTTACTTCTCAAAGATTTGACTCAGGGAATCTTTAATAGGACTCCTCCACTTTACTTTATTAAAAAGGTTAAACAATTTTATTTATTTTTAAATTATGAAAGGTCAGCAATGGGATACTCATCCACTTATAAAAAAAAGGTCAAATAATTTTTTTTTTTAAATTACGAAGGTTCACCAATGGAATAACATGAAGTTATTCCATGGAATGCAACTATTGTGCATAAAATGTAGTTTTTATCACTTTTCACGATGTCTAATGCATGTGCATTACATTACATGCATTAAATATATTTAATTGATAATCTGGACTACTTTGAAATTGAAATTTAGAAGTACTGAAGTATGTTGAAATATAAAAAATATATTAATTACATGCATTAAATATATTTAATTTATAATCTGTACTACTTTGAAATTGAAATTTAGAAGTATTGAAATATGTTGAAATATAAAAATAAAATTGAAATTTAGAAGTACTGAAATATGTTTAGTTCAACATATAAAAATAAAATAAGTTATTGTTGAAATATAAAAATAAAATTGAAATTTAGAAGTACTGAAATATGTTGAAATATAAAAATAAAATTGAAATTTAGAAGTACTGAAATATGTTTAGTTAAACATATAAAAATAAAATAAGTTGTTGTTGAAATAAGTTGTTATAATCTGTACTACTTTGAAATTGAAATTTAGAAGTATTGAAATATGTTGAAATATAAAAATAAAATTGAAATTTAGAAGTACTGAAATATGTTTAGTTAAACATATAAAACTAAAATAAGTTATTGTTGAAATATGTTTGATTAAAAAAATAAAAATAATTTAATTAAATGGGTATTACCTTTGAAATTGATAACGGGTACTATCTTTAAATCATGACCCAAGTACATCTAAACGGATTGCACTTAGCCCAGGTCCCATTAACCCTCATCAATTCGTTGGATGTCTAGGTCACATTAACCCTCATCAATTCGTTGGATGTCTAGGTCACATTAACCCTCATCAATTCGTTGGATTTTGGGCGTCTCCTTCCAAATAGATCACTCCAACGGGACCAAAATAATAAATAAATATTTTAAAATTAAAAATAAATAATTAAAAAAGTTAAGCTATGAGTATTATTTTTTATTTGAAATGGGAAGTAAATAATTAATATTTTTAAAATTTATACTTAATTTTTTAAATTAAAAAATAAAAATTAAAGAAAATAATCTTAAGAATATGTCTTTCACCCTTAACGGGACCAAAATAATAAATAAGTATTTTAAAATTAAAAATAAATAATTAAAAAAGTTAAGTTATGAGTATTATTTTTGAAATGGGAAGTAAATAATTAATAGTTTTAAAATTTATACATTATTTTTTTAAAATTAAAAAATAAAAATTAAGAAAATAATCTTAAAAATATGTCTTGAGGTCGTAGGTTCAAATTAAAAATAAATAATTAAAAAAGTTAAGCTATGAGTATTATTTTCAATTTGAAATGAGAAGTAAATAACTAATATTTTTAAAATTTATACTTATTTTTTTAAATTAAAAAATAAAAATTAAAGAAAATAATCTTAATATGTCTTTCTCCCACCAAAATAATAAATAAATATTTTAAAATTAAAAATAAATAATTAAAAAAGTTAAGCTATGAGTATTATTTTTGAAATGGGAAGTAAATAATTAATAGTTTTAAAATTTATACATTATTTTTTTAAATTAAAAAATAAAAATTAAAGAAAATAATCCCAAGAATATGTCTTGAGGTAGTAGGTTCAAATTAAGAGGGGTAAGATATGTATAACTTTGCATTCTATCCCACAAACAAGGAGGTCTCATACATCAAATTGGTGCTTGGCTTGAGTGTGACTTTAAAAATAGATTATTATTATAAGTTTATTTTAAAGTGAAATCAAATTAATTTTAAATTTTAAAAAAATATATATAAATAAATTGACTAAATTTTTAGATATTAATATATGTAATATTTTAATAAAATTAGAAAATGAATAATTTTAAAGAATAAATCTAAGATTTATATATTAATATATTCAACAAATTCTTTATAAGAATTATAAAATTAAATTCTTTCCAAAAACATCAAAAATATAATAAGTTGATTAGAAACATATTTTAAGTTACTTTTTTAAAACATGATAAGTTCGCCAAACTTCTCTTAACAACATATTTAAAATATTTTAATTTAAAAGTATTTTATTAACAACATATTTAAAATATTTTAATAACAACATATTTAAAATATTTTAATTTAAAAATATTTAAAATAAAATATGCTCCAAATCATTATAAAACATTTTCTACTCATTTTTTAAAATATATTATTTTTATTATATGTTTGTTTTTTAAAAATGAAATGAAATTTAATTTAATATAAGTAATAGACTGACTAAATTTTTAAATATTAACATAAATAATATTTTAATAAAATTTAAAAATGAATAATTTTAAAAAATAAATCTAAAATTTATAATTCATATACTCAATAAATTCTTTATAAAAATTATAAAATTAAATTATTTCAAAAAACATAATAATTTAATAAAAAACATATGTTAAGTTACTTTTTTAAAACATAATAAGTTTGCAAAACTTCTCTTAACAACATATTTAAAGTATTATAATATAAAAAATATTTTAAAATAAAATATAGCTCAAATCATTATTAAACGTTTTCTATTAAATGTAATAAACTTGGTCTTTTCAATTTAATATTAAATTAAAGATACGCAATACAAATAAGTTAATAATTAATAAGCACAACAAATAATATATTAATAAAATTTAAAAATGAATAATTTTAAAAAATAAATCTAAAATTTATATTCCAACATAATAAGTCTGCGAAACTTCTCTTAATAACATATTTAAAGTATTTTAATATAAAAAATATTTTAAAATAAAATATAGCTCAAATCATTATTAAATGTTTTCTACTAAATGTAATAAACTTAGCCTTTTCAATTTAATATTAAATTAAACATACGCAATACAAATAAATTAATAATGAATAAGCACAACAAATACTATACAAACATTACATTTCAATTACTTAAATATTTGAAAAGAATTTTCGAATTTTGATAAGCATAAATTATCTATTAACGAAACTAACCACAAAATTCATTTTCCCACTCAACATATAACCTAAAATTTCATTTACTTTATCCACATTTTTATTTTATTCCAAAACATATATTATGTTACATGTAATGTTGTAAATATCTACACAAAAATGAATTCTAAATAATAAACATTATTAATATACACTATTATAATGTATATTGATTTTTGATCAATAAACAAATATATTGGCGGGGGTGGCAGGTGCGGGGGGATAATCTTTGATCCCGAAGGAAATAAAGTTGCAGGCTTCTCTTGGGAGGTATCAGCACCAACAATCAAGCCGAGTGGTTGGCTTTGTATCACTCTCTTGAAATTGCAACCACCATCAACATGGATCATCTGCAGGTATTCGGGGATTCTAGGCATGTAATTCAAGCTATGCGCAATGGTAACTCCCCCAAAAGCTCTAATTTATTTTAAAATACATATCAACATACACCACACCACAAATGAATGCATGAATATATATCATATTTTGATCAATACACAAATATTCATTCAATATGTACCAAAATTGAATGCATGAATGTATATCATATTTTTATTATGTATCAATGTTGGCTAAACATAATTAGTTAGAAACACATTTATTATGTATCTATGTTTGTGCATTTACAATTGTTTGTATATAACAATTCTATATTTACAACATTTGATGTGTATTTGTATTTATTATTCGATGATTATATATTTACAATTTGTTGTGTAAAAAAAACATATGTTTTTTTAAAATATTTTAATACAAAGAGTATTTTATTAAAAGTAAAAAATGAATAATTAGAACAAATAAAAATAAAATTTAAATACTTCTAATTATGAAAAATATATTATATTTAATAAATATTTTATTAAGAATTACGAAATTAATTTCTTTGAAAGTTCTTCAAATCTCCGTTAGAAACATATTTAAAGTCTTTCAATTAAAACATAATATTTTAGAATATAAATTGCTTCAAACTTTTTTTATCAAATTATTAAGTAAAGATACTTTTATTAATTACTAATATAAAATTTGCATATTTTTTAATATTAAATTGTAAGTACACAACCATATAAATAAATTATATATCATACAATATTACATTTCAATTTTTTTTATCACTACTACAAAATAATAAATTGCTTAAATAAAAATAATTGTATATTTGAAAAGAGTTTATTTCTACTCTAACCACATTGTTTATTTTATTTTAAATCACATACCAATAAAATGCACATCAGTGTATGTACATCTAGTTTATTGTTGTACACTCATGAATGCACACCAAATTTTTACTAATACAATTTAATTTTTAATACATAAATATACACTCATTAATCATCAAATTACATAAGCAAATTGTAAATACATAAACATACAAACATTTTGCATTTCAATCAATGCAAAGAAATAAATTATAAATACATATAAATGTTCCACTTGGAATTTTTATTAAAATATGTAAATACTAAGTATCATTAAATGAAATTTACACACATTTCGAAATACATGCCAATATGTTACACGCATTCATTTTAAGTACACAACTATACACAAGAAACTCAATCAACAATCGATACACATCTAAAAGTTGATGTGCATTCATTATTGTGTATCACAATGTTTGTTATTTGGGTTTCATTTCCCTGGTTGTGTATTTTATAATTTTGTGTGTGTTTAATGTGGGTATCTATAAGATTAAATGTTATTCATGATTGTTGTTTGAATTTCATATGTATGGTTATATATTTATATTTTATTTGTAAAAAGATTAATATTTGATACATGTTTGTGTATTACAATATTTATTATGAGGGGAGTGATTAGTATTTATATATTAGAAGTGGGGTTCAAAAACAAATAACAAACATTATTATACACTATCATAAATGCACATTAATTTTTTATTCACACACAAGATGTTGTAATCTACAAAGGAATTGTCATACACAAACATTGAAATAAAGCCCAAATAACAAACACTTTTATACACAATCAGGAATGTACATAAATATTTGGTCAATGCACACAAAGAATATTATAAAACACAACCATTAAACACACAAAGAAATTGTAAATACACAAACATAAAAATGAAACTCAAATAACAAACATTGTTATACAAAATAAAGAGTATATTGGTCAATACACAAAGTATATTATAATGCATAAACATACAAGGATTAAGCATCGAGTATTGAATATTGATAATTACACCAACAAATTGTAAATACACAACAATACATATGAAATTCAAACAATAATCATGATTACATATCAAATTTTATAAATACAGAACGAAACCTTGATAATAAACATTATTATACACAATCATGAATGCATAACAATATTTGGTCAATCCACACAAGATATTGTAATAGACAAATATTAGACACACAAAGAAATTGTAAATATACAAACATAAAAATGAAATTCAAATAACAAACATTGTTATACATAAATATAAATGCATATCGATACACAAAGAATATTGTAATACACAACCATACAGACAATAGGTATCAAATATTAATCATTACACAAACAAATTATAAACACAACCATACATATGGAATTCAAACAACAATCATGAATATCAAATTTTGTAAATATATAAACAATAGATACACAAAAAAATTGTAATTGCACAAACACATAACTAAAACGAAACGCAAATAAAAACATTGTTATACACAATCATGAATGCACATCAAATTTTGATGAATACAACATATAAGCACTAAGTATCAAATATTGATAATTTCATGAACAAATTGTAGACCACAACCATATATATGAAATTTAAATAATTATGAATAAACATGAAATTTTGTAAATACACAAACACATAGCAATACATATGAAATTCAAACAACAATCGTGAACACACAACAAATTTGTAAATATGTGAACATTGAACACAAAGAAGTTGTAAATACACAAATATAGAAATGAAATTAAACTCAAATAACAAACGTTGTTATACACAATCATGAATGCACATCAATTTTTCATCAATACACAAAATTATTGCAATACCCAAGCATACAAGGTTTAAATGTTGAAAATTAATCATTACAAAAATAAATTATAAACATAACAATACAAATGAAATTTAAACAATATCAAATATTTATATATTTGAATGTGTGTGTGTGAAAAGAGTTTCTCTTAGCTTTGAGAATCATAAATTCTCTACTAATGAGGTAAACCATGAGAAAATTGAAACTCATTTGGTTTGGTCACCTCGTGCTCACCCTGCTCTCCCCCTTCCCACTCAACGAAAGAAACAAACATTACATTTCAAATTTGTACAACTAATAAATTTGAAATGTAATGAACTTGTTTCTTTCATTGGGTGGGAAGGGGAAGAGAGGGGCGAGCATGAGGTGGCCAAATGAGTTTTATTTTTCCATAGTTTACCTAATTAGTAGAGAATTTATGATTTTCAAAGCTAAGAGAAATTATTTTTCATATATATATATATATGAAAAGAGCTTCTCTTAGCTTCAAGAATCATACATTCTCTACTAACGAGGCCAACCACGGGAAGGTGGAAGCTCATTTGCCCCCCCCCCCTCACTTCTAACCTATAATTCCACTACACTCATCACTCCCCCAACCCAACCATACAAATGAAACTCAAATAATAAACATATAATCAATTACATGGTACAAAATATCATGAATACACAAACACAAAGATGTCATCAAACAACAAACATATCATCATCATTATCAATCACAAATATAGTACAAAATATTTGGAAGACACAAACACAAGCATGCCATCAAAGAACAAACACATCATCATCATTATCAATCACAGATTGAGTACAAAATATCATGAATACACAAACACATCATCACCATTATCAATCACAAATAGAGTACGAAATATCATGAATACACAAACACAAACACATCATGTCATCAAAGACGAAACACATCATCATGATTATTAATAACAAACAAAGTACAAAATAACATGAATACACACACATCATCATGATTATTAATAACAAACAAAGTATAAAATAACATGAATACACACAAATCATAATGATTTATGAATAACATGAATGATCATTAAAATATCACCAATCATAATCACAAACAAAGTACAAAATATCATGAATACACAAACACAAACATATAATCATTATCTAATTATCATGAATTATCAAAATATAATGAATATACAAACACAAACATATCATCAAGTTCAAACACGCCATTATTATTATCAATCAGAAACATAATACAAAATATCATGAATATACACAAACACAAACATGTCATCAAAGAAGAAACACATCATCATGATTCATGAATAACATGAATCATCATCAAAATATCATCAACCACAATCACAAAGAAAGTACAAAATATCATGAATACACAAACACATTCATATAATCGTTACCAAATTATCATGAATTATCAAAATATAATGAATACACAAACACACAATGTCATCAGCAACAAACATATCATCATCATCAATAACAAACAAAGTACAAGATATCATAAATCATCAAAGTATCATAAATACACAAACACAAACGATTTTGAATACATTTAAACATACAAATATTAAGAAAATTTAATATGTTTGAAACCAATTAACAAATTGATTTATATTTTTTTCAATTATATTTCATAATTTATATCAATGTATTATTAAATAGTTTTAATTTAAAATTTATTACGTTTTAAAAAACTACCTTTAAACATTGAAAAAAAAAGGGAAAAAAAAGTAGAAAAAAGAGAGTGCACAAACCCTTAAGAATGACCTTGCTTCATTCTTAAGGGCATTAAGAAGGGGCTTTTTAGCCCCTTCAAACAAAATAATATTTTTTATTATTATGATATATTCAAGAGTAATTACATAATAAATAAATATAAATGTTACAATCTTTATTGTCTACTATCATGAACATGTAGATATTTCATATATCATGGCTATGCATGTTATTCCTTTTCGCCATGCATGTTATTTCTTTTGTCCTCTGCAAAAATAATATCTTTTAAAATTTAGTGAAAATCCATGTTTAATGTAACAAAAATTGCATCGTTTAAATAAGTGACTAAGATAATTTGACAATTAAAATCAAGTGACTAAGATAATTTGACAATTAAAATCATTTCACATTCATCATTTAAATAAGTGACTAAAATAATTTGACAATTAAAATAAAGTGACTAAGATAATTTGACAATTAAAATCATCTTCACACCTAAATTTGGATGAAAAGAAACTTTAACCCATGGAGCTTATAGATTACCTAAAGTCCGAGTTTAAAAGCTTGTTGTGTAAAGTGAAGGCATATTGAAACTCCAAAAACTTCGCAGCGATCATTTAAATAAGTGACTAAAATATTTTGACAATTAAAATCAAGTGACTAAAATAATTTGACAATTAAAATCATCTTGGTGTGAATTTGGATGAACAGAAACTTTGACCCATGGAGCTTGTAGATTAACTAAAGTCCGAGTTTAAAAGCTTGTTGTGTAAGGTGAGGGCATATTGAAACTCCAAAAACTTCGCAGCGATGATGATGAAGTTTGGGATCGAGGCAGCATCCACATGGAGAGCAATAAAGATCGTCCAGGTGTCACTAGTTTTCTATATTGATTTCTCATGAAAATCATTCAATTGCACCCGAGACTTAGAGCCACAATCATCAAGGAGATAGCTGTCGATGGGGACAAAGCCATGCATTTCGTGTCTGAAGCATTTGAACGCATTTAAGCTATATTTCCAAATTTCAAGCACCGAGACAAATCTAAGTGTCAAGGTATACAGGAAGAATGCTGTCTCCAGATGAGAATTGTATTTGTGCAAATGACAGGTGAAAATTATAATATGCCAAGTCGCAATTTCAAGTGCTCGATTTAATTGAATGACATCTAATTCAATCAACAAGCATCCTCCAGCGTCAACGCAAATGTCAAAAACATGGAAGGACACTTCGCCTTTGTGCTTATTGACAGTATTTGTAGCAGCGGATGGTGATGGGTTAGTGCCATTGTTTTAGGGAACACTAACTGATTTGTCATCTATGTGCCATACCTCACGATGAAATGGATGGTGGGCAGTTTCATTTGGTCGACATACCTCCTATTGATGCTGAATTTGAGAAGTTCATGTCAGTCTTCTTTGTTGATTTTCAATTTGATCCATAAGAGTTGACATATTCTGATGCTGCTGTCTCAATGGATCAAACAGTGGAAACAAGCATACCATTCGATGAAAACTAACCCAAGGAATGGAGTGAATTTCGAACCAAAACTGTCATTGGAGAAATGTGCCTATGATCTTGTTGTCGACGAGGTTAAATCTATCACATGCAGAAAATAGAGTTTTGTGGCAGAGTTTCCAGAAACAATTAAAGAATCTTGCTAAAGTTTGGGATTTTGTTTTAAAAAGCATTCTTATCCATAAGATTGTTCTTTTAATGGAATTTTAATCTCAAACACATAGTTCCAGATTTGCAGGCATAAGCTCGACAATTAATCAAAGCAATCCGTGATTTGGAGGCAGAATTTTAGCATTTGAGGTGGTGGAGTATTTGGAGGCAAAACATAAGTAAGCTTCTCATTGGTAGAAGATTGGACAGCACATCAATTATTGATGTTGAATTATTTTCAAGGATATTTTTGGCAAATGAATCAAAATCTCCAGGCATCAATTGTTCAAAATAGATTCAGATTTTCAAGGCATGAAGGCAGTCAAAAGACAGATGAAAGAGCATTTAGAGGTAGGGGTTTCAACAATTAGCAGTCTAACACAGTATGCAGATTACCTAGCAGTTTCAGATTCTCTTTGCAATAATTGTGGATCTAATCCTTTAGTTATCAGATCTGAATATTCTTCCAACCATTTTCTTTGTTTGGTTTTAGAGGGATCGATGATCCACTAATTTTGGATTTGGAATTTGTAATAGCGTATCTATATATTGAAAAATCAAAATGTAATTTGGGGGTTCAGTTCAGGTTGAGAGAGAAGCTCGAAAGAGCTCTAGGGGGAAAAGACTGTTCATCGATGTTCTCTATTGTGCTATGTCTGTACAATCGCACATCGATGTTCATCAGGTTGAGAGAGATAAGTTTAAAAGAGCTCTAGGGGCAAAGACTGTTCATCGATGTTCTCTATTGTGCTATGTCCTGCTAAAATTTCTGAGCATATAATCTTCATCGATGTTCTCTATTGTGCTATGTCTGCATCAACTGCCTCTTTACTTCTTTGTTGCCTCTTTATGCAAGACTTGGCTTATAGGAGGATTCTTAGTAATCAGGATAAAGAGAACATGTGGAGGAGGTTACAGTGATTTCTAAGTAGTTTGAGAATATATCAAATCGATCTCCAAAAAAAAAATGGATAAACAATTACTTCTTTAGAATCTATAGAGACAGTTGGCAAGCTGATAAGGTCAATGATGAATAGAAAAGAAACAATAGATTGACAAAACCGTTTAAATGTCTTCCGCAAACATGGTCAAATATTTTGAACGCTGTTTGGAAGAGAACCATTCAACGTATAGATTACATAACTGCTCTGTCAAAAAAAACCTATACCTATGCTGCCATTTCGGTTGAAGAGGGTAACGTCTGTTCAACTCTATGCAATTTTGGGACTGTGTATTTGCAACATTGGAAATGGGGATGGGGGACAACGAATCAGAGTGAGGTTCAACGATCAAATTAATGAGGTTAGAAGAGGTTGCACAGAGGAGTTGTATGAATTGCCCGCATCGCTTTCAACTCAGATCCAGGATTTCCTATATAGAGAAATGCTTTCAAAGAAATCCCAAGAATAGGTCGACCAGTGCATAGCTTTTGAACCATCGTTTCTTGAATGAGGACTACTCTGTCATGGAGGAAGAGGAGGTCAGTACCGGTTTTGGATTCCCTAATCAGTTATTTGGTTTCTAGTCTGAGATTTGATTTGATTTTACTGATTATGGGCATTACGTATTTGGAATGCACTGAAATGGGAATAGCCATATTGCCATAACAATGCATGCCCAATCTCAATACCTAACAAGATGGCTAAGGATAATAAGGTTGATTTACTGTGGTAGCCAGAACTACTACTTCTTAGTCGACATTTAGTTTTTATTCGTTTATCGACGGTTCATGTGAGATTGATTTTCACAACACAGGTTGGAGGGAATTAGAATCATGCTATGAAGTCCATGCAGAATCATTCTGTGAGATTATACTCCTGGCTTGTTTATTCACAAAAGAGGTAACTTCATTGCCCTACTGGCATTGGAACAACTAACTTAGGTTACTATTCATCTTCCCAAAACAACTAGCTTGACCAGTGAAGGCTTCAATAGTTGGGTTCACATCTGTCAAAACTATGCCTCCTATAAATGTGGGTTGCTCCAATGGTCACCATGGATTCAAGATTGGTTCAGAATATTGGAATTTGGTTTGTGCCACTCCGGGTGACAAAAATCAAATTGGAGGAAGAAATGGTCAAGCATTTGTGGGCTAAATTATTATCGTGACCCTGTTTGTACAATTTCATAATTTTAGAAAAATTAGTGGTCCTACCATCAGACTATCCATCAGACTCTGTTTGGGGCAAATTTCAAATTTTAAAATAAAATCATTTTATGAGGTAGATGGAGGAAGTGCCAAGAGCCCTGGAAATCATGAGGCAAGTGGAGGAAGTGCCAATTTCTTCTAGGGAAGGTCTAATTTTCCTGTTTCGTTTGTATTTGTTCTTATTTTACTTCCAGAAATGCAATCTAGCAGATGTTGGCTCCAGTGCTGGACTTTGCATGGTCCTATAGAGCCATTAGGCGAACTAATACTTGAATGTGCACCCCAACTTGAACTAGAAAAGTGGGGAAGTACAAATCGAGTGCACTGCAACAAAGTGATACAACAACTCACATCCTACTATTCCCCCTGTTAGCATTGAAATCTACATATAAAAAATTTTGAGGTTATGTCGGAAGATCTTCAAATCCAGCAGCACATTGATTGGAAAATCTAAAAGAGCCCCTGCCGGAAGTTAAAAATAGATAATATTTTTCCCAAAGCTCCGAGTTTTTGGCTTCATCTCAAACCTTCAACTCGGTTGAACCTTGTGATCTAACGTTGCTATTCAAAATTCAAAATCACATTGGTCTAAGTCAAACTTGATTTTCAAAAGTTGATTACTTTGTCATTACCAAAAGCCTTTTTTCCCAAAGTTAAACATTTTAAAGTTTATGTCAAGTTTTTTAAGCCTTTTTCCTCAAAGTTAAACATTTTTAAACATTTTAAAGTTTATGTCAAGTTTTTTATTTTATTTAAAAAGAACTTTTTAATAGGTCAAGTTGGGCAAATAAAAAGTGTTTTTCACATAAGTCTTATTAGGACCCGAGTTCGAACTCAACCCTAAGTTTCTTCTCACCCATATATCAATTTAATGCCAAAGGCGCCCAACGTCACCAAGAGTCAATTCGTGTCACGAGAGAGAGTTCACCAATAACCGAGATCTAAATGCACCATGTGTAGATTTCAGCTAGTTGCTACAAAAACCAAGTGTTAACTTGGAAAATATTTTCAGGACATATTTAGGCATTTTATGATGGAGGGTGATTTAGTTGATTTGGAACCTGAGGTGATGAATCCGACCTAGTTTAACAAGAGATCAGGAGCTGCGGCTCTTGCTAAACGGTTCGATCGTTTTCTTTTCTCGGGTGATCTCCTACGAGTTTCTGGTAGAGCAAGATCATGGCGGTTGATGGGGGGCAATTCTGACCATCTTCCCATGATGTGTTGTATTGGAAAAGGAGATAAAAACCCGGGGGCACCTTTCAAGTTCAACCCACATTGGTTGGGCCACAGTGCTTTCACTGCTATGATCAGGGCTAACTGGTTACATTTTGATCCTATGCTGGTGGAACCATGTGACTCTTAGTTTGTATCCTCCTTAAAATTAATCAAGGATCTAACTGTGGTCTGGTCGAAAAAGATGAAACAGGAGGTGGATGCTAGTTTAAAGGTTGTGTAACAAGATATTAAGAAGTTTTATGAAGATTCCCCGGTGCTCTCGGAAGCCTTTCAAATTTCTGAATTAACAATGCTGGAGGAAAAGAAAATTTAGCTGCTACTGGAGAGAGAAGCTGAAGTGAGGATGAAAAGCCGGGCAGTTTGGTTACAGCTTGGGGACGAAAATACAACATTTTTCCATAATATGGTGAGACATCGCAAGAGGACAAGGGTCGGATCACGATATGGGATCTTCAAGATGACAAGGGTCAGATTCTAAAGCGTTTCCAGCAGTTGGCAAAAGGAGGCGTGGTTTTCTTCAAGAATATTTACCAGAAACCAGAGGGTAATAATTTACAAGAGATAGTGACATTAGCTTCTAAATTCAAATGCTGGGTAAGGGCAGAGGATACAGCAGCATTAAGTGGTCCAGTTACGATGGAGGAATTACTGAAAGATTTACATCTCTGTTGAAAAAGGAGAGGAGTCCGAGTCCGGACGGTTGGACATCGGAGTTTTATATCGCATTTTTTGATTTGATAAAAGATGATCTTTTAAGAGTGGTGGAAAAGAATAGAATTTCTGGCTATCTTCAGTCAAGTATAAATTCTACTTTTATCAAGCTAATCCCAAAAGTAGAAGTGCCAAAGACTTTTGGGCATTTTCGTCCTATTTCGCTATGCAATACTCTCTACAAGTTGATCTCTAAGATTATAGCGGAAAGGTTCAAGCCTTTTCTGGCAAAGTTTATCTTGCCGGAACAATTCGACTTCCCTCCAGTCAAAAGCATCCATGAGGTAGTTGGCTGTGCTCAGGAAGGAATCCATACCCTGAAGACATGCAAACGTCCGACGAAGGTATTAAAGGTTGATCTTTCAAAAGCCTATGATAGAACAGATTGGATGTGGTACTTATCCAGATAGGTTGTGATCTACTTTTTGTTAATTGGGTATGGTCTTGTATTTCGTCTGTTAATTTTTTGGTATTAATCAATGGTGCCGCATCAAGTTTTTTCAGCTCGAACAGAGGTTTGAGACAGGGCTTCCCGCTGTCTCCCTACCTCTTTCTGTTAGTAATGGATGGTTTGAGTCTCCAAGTAGTAGAGTTAGTGGAAAACGACATGATGAGGGGTATAAGCTTTGGTACAACGAGACTGACCCATACTTTCTTCGTGGATGATGCATTATTCTTCTTGGGTAATTCAGTGGTTGAGATAAGGGCAATTAAAGATATGTTTTGGCTTTTCAATATGGCCACCGGTATGCTTATCAATTTTGAGAAATCAGTGTGTTATTATAATGAATTAACGGATGTTGAGAAGGATGTTTTTCTGGCACTCATGCCAATGGAGACTAGTATATTAGCCGATGGTTTTGTATATTTGGGTTTTCATCTTAAACCTAATTGTTACACTAAGACTGACTGGACTTGGTTAATAGATAAGGTGAAGAGCAAGATTATGTTTTGGTGTAACCGTTTCCTGTCAAAGGGTGGAAAGTCTGTTTTGATAAAGAGTGTGTTGAACGCTATTCCAGTATACTGGGCAATTTTAGCTAAGATTCCTCAAGGGGTTAAGAACGCCCTCAGAAAACTCTTTTTTAGATTTCTTTGGCAGGATAAAGATGCAAAAGGTATTCACTGGACATCCTAGGAATCGATAAGCAAACCAAAGGAAGCCGGGGGTTGGGGCATTAAGGATTTAAACACCTTTGGACAGGCTTTGGCTGCCAAGTCGGTCTGGCAGTTGATATCAAAGGATGGCAAATGGCAGGA
This sequence comes from Larix kaempferi, assembly GCA_027924585.1. Lineage (NCBI taxonomy): Eukaryota > Viridiplantae > Streptophyta > Pinopsida > Pinales > Pinaceae > Larix > Larix kaempferi. The sequence continues at coordinate 20,438 of BSBM01002455.1, read as the reverse complement.
AATATTGAGGGCCAAGTACCTGCATAATACTTCTTTACTTACCTGGATTTGGCAACCTATTAAAATTAGTAGAGGTAGCTCGTTGTTCTGGAAAAATATCCTAGCTGCATATCCTGTAGTTGGGAATCGTTTAATATGGCAGGTAGGGAATGGGCAGGACACTCGGATTGGTCTGGATAAGTATAAGGGTGTGAGCCATCAGATGCAGCTACTGCAGGATTTAATTAGCCATTTGGAGGAGAGGGGCTACCGAGTATTAGCAGATATCGCTGAAGGGAGTTCCCACTTCATTCAGATTTGGAAATCGGCTGCGTCTTTACAATTTCCTCCGGAATGGTATGCTTATGGCAGGCCTCGATAGACGGTTTAAAAAATGGCTATCTTCTGCTTAGCAACGATTCAGACATCTTGCAATGTCAGGGTTTGGTGGATGAAGGCTCTTTTTCAGTAAAGGCAGCCTATAAAACTTTATGGAGCGATAATATTCATGAAGATCCATGGTGGTGGGGGAAGCTATGGAAAGCAAAAGTTACACATAAAAGTAGAATTTTGGTTTGGCTAATTTTACAGGGTAAGCTTTTAACTTGGGATAAATTGAAGAGGAGGAATTTTTTAGGTCCAGGAGATGCAGTTTTTGTACTGAGGCAAATGAGGATGCCGATCATCTATTTCTGCATTGTCCATTTATTCTTCAAGTATGGGCAGAGCTGCGGCAGTCTTTAAATATGAACTTGGTGGATTTGGGAGATTCTTATGCTAATTTTATGAAGCAATGGTTTGCTGATCATACACTGAAAAGGTTAAGATGCTTAGTTTTTTTAGTTCCGTGGTATGTGTGGATAGCACGGAATCTCTCGATTTTTGAAGATATTAAACAGCCTAGTTTTTTAGTGACGTCCCAAGTGCTATCGATTTACAAATTATTTCCGGAAGAGGAGAAAAGGGTTCATATTAGACAATTAAAAGCTATTACATTTCTAGCGGAGGATAATGTGGGTTTTTTCGATAGAGCTAGCAGAAATAATCATTGTAGTTTGGGGGGTACCCTAAGACTGTCGGGAACAAAGTTTTACAGCTTTCAAGCAAATGGAGGTCAGGGCACTAACAACAGAGCGGAAGGATTAGTTCTTCGGATCCTATTACTTTTAGCCATCGATCAGAAAGTGGATACTCTTATGATCTACAAGGATTCAGAAATTTGGATCAATTATATGAACAAGGGAAATATTTTCAATAATCATGTGCTTCATAACCTAGGAAGTAATGTTACAAATCTGACATCTTTCATCAGAAAAGTCTCATTTGCTCATGTATATAGAGAACAGAACAGCAATGCAGATTTTTTGTCAAAAGCAGGTTTACAAATGGAGGAAGGGCAATGCAAGAAAATATCTTATGTCCAGGAGCAATGTGAAGTCAGCACTTTGCACTTAGCTACAATTATTTAGACCTATGTTTAAGCTTTTCGGTCTCTTTTTGCTGAGTTTAATTTTGGAGTTCAAAATTATGTAGATAATGGTCAATAAAGTTTTTTTTTGGACATTTTTGTTGAATAATAATTACTGCATTTTTGGCCGATCACTTATGATATCGTGCTTTCTAGCACCGGTGGAATGTATATTTTCTCCCTTAAATCAATATATGATTTTTTTTCCATGAAAAAAGAAACTTGGAAAATATTTTATGTATTTCGACTACTTTCGACATGTTGCCACCAAACATTACACAAGTGTCATTAGGGAACCCACCACGGTTTCACATCAAGTGGCTACAGCGATCCAATGAGCTACTCTTCATTTGCAAGAAGAGAGATGAGCTGGCATTAAGAAGAAACTATACCTCCTGGATATGCAACAGAAAAATAAGCCAGAATCGCAGCGATGATGATGAAGTTTGGGATCGAGGCAGCGTCCACATGGAGAGCAATAAAGATCGTCCAGGTGTCACTAGTTTTCTATATCGATTTCCCATGAAAATCATTCAAGTGCACCACAAATAGGCTCACAATCATCAAGAACATAGCTGTCGATGGGGACAAAGCCATGCATTTCGTGTCTTGAGCATTTGAACGCATTTCAGGTATATTTCCAAATGTCATGCACCGAATCAAATCTATCAAGTGCACCACAAATAGGCTCACAATCATCAAGAACATAGCTGTCGATGGGGACAAAGCCATGCATTTCGTGTCTTGAGCATTTGAACGCATTTCAGGTATATTTCCAAATGTCATGCACCGAATCAAATCTAAGTGTCAAGGTATAGAGAAACAATGCTGTCTCCAGATGAGCATAGTATTTGTGCAAATGACAGGTGAAAATTATAATATGCCAAGTCGCAATTTCAAGTGCTCGAGCTAATTGAATTGTCTAAGTCAATCCAAGCATCCTCCAGCGTCAACGCAAATGCCAAAAACATGGAAGGACAATTCGCCTTTGTGCTTATTGACAGTAAACGCACAGCAGCGGATGGTGATGGGTTACTGCCATGGTTTTAGGGAACACTAACAATGAAATGGATGGTGGGTAGTTTCATTTGGTCGACATACCTCCTATTGATGCTGAATTTGAGAAGTTCATGTCAGTCTTCTTTGTTGATTTTCAATTTGATCCATAAGAGTTGACATATTCTGATGCTGCTGTCTCAATGGATGAAAACTAACCCATGGGATGGAGTCAATTTCGAGCCAGAAATGCCATTGGAGAAATGTCCCTATGATCTTGTTGTCGACTAGGTTAAATCTATCACAAGCAGAAAACAGAGTTTTGTGGCAGAGTTTCCAGAAACAAAGGCATTAAGGAATCTTGCTAAAGTTTGGGATTTTGTTCTTTTAATGGAATCTTAATCTCAAACACATAGTTCCAGATTTGCAGGCATAAGCTCGACAATTAATCAAAGCAATCCCAGATTTGGAGGCAGAATTTTAGCATTTGAGGTGGCGGAGTATCTGGAGGCAAAACACAAGCAAGCTACTCATTGGTAGAAGATTGGGCAGCACATCAATTATTGATGTTAAATTATCTTCAAGGATATTTTTGGCAAATGGATCAAAATCTCCAGTCATCAATTGTTCAAAATAGATTCAGATTTTCAAGGCATGAAGGGAGTCAAAAGACAGATGAAAGAGCATTTAGAGGCAGGGGTTTCAACAATTAGCAGTCTAACACAGCAGGCAGATTACCTAGCAGTTTCAGATTCTCTTTGCAATAATTGTGGATCTAAATCCTTTAGTTATCATATCCGAATCTTCTTCCAACCACTTTCTTTGTTTGGTTTTAGAGGTATCGATGATCCACTAATTTTGGATCTGGAATTTGTAATAGTGTATCTATATATTGAAAAATCTAAATGTAATTTGGGGGTCCAGTTCAGGTTGAGAGAGAAGCTCGAAAGAGCTCTAGGGGGCAAAGACTGTTCATCGATGTTCTCTATTGTGCTATGTCTGCACAATCGCACATCGATGTTCATCAGGTTGAGAGAGAGAGTTCGAACTCAACCCTAAGTTTCTTCTCACCCATATATCAATTTAATGCCAAAGGCGCCCAACGTCACCAAGAGTCAATTCGTGTCACAAGAGAGAGTTCACCAATAACCGAGATCTAAATGCACCATGTGTAGATTTCAGCTAGTTGCTACAAAAACCAAGTGTTAACTTGGAAAATATTTTCAGGACATATTTAGGCATTTTATGATGGAGGGTGATTTAGTTGATTTGGAACCTGAGGTGATGAATCCGACCTAGTTTAACAAGAGATCAGGAGCTGCGGCTCTTGCTAAACGGTTGGATCGTTTTCTTTTCTCGGGTGATCTCCTACGAGTTTCTGGTAGAGCAAGATCATGGCGGTTGATGGGGGGCAATTCTGACCATCTTCCCATGATGTGTTGTATTGGAAAAGGAGATAAAAACCCGGGGGCACCTTTCAAGTTCAACACACATTGGTTGGGCCACAGTGCTTTCACTGCTATGATCAGGGCTAACTGGTTACATTTTGATCCTATGCTGGTGGAACCATGTGACTCTTAGTTTGTATCCTCCTTAAAATTAATCAAGGATCTAACTATGGTCTGGTCGAAAAAGATGAAACAGGAGGTGGATGCTAGTTTAAAGGTTGTGTAACAAGATATTAAGAAGTTTTATGAAGATTCCCCGGTGCTCTCGGATGCCTTTCAAATTTCTGAATTAACAATGCTGGAGGAAAAGAAAATTTAGCTGCTACTGGAGAGAGAAGCTGAAGTGAGGATGAAAAGCCGGGCAGTTTGGTTACAGCTTGGGGACGAAAATACAACATTTTTCCATAATATGGTGAGACATCGCAAGAGGACAAGGGTCGGATCACGATATGGGATCTTCAAGATGACAAGGGTCGGATTCTAAAGGGTTTCCAGCAGTTGGCAAAAGGAGGTGTGGTTTTCTTCAAGAATATTTACCAGAAACCAGAGGGTAATAATTTACAAGAGATAGTGACATTAGCTTCTAAATTCAAATGCTGGGTAAGGGCAGAGGATACGGCAGCATTAAGTGGTCCGGTTACGATGGAGGAATTACTGAAAGCTTTACATCTCTGTTGAAAAAGGAGAGGAGTCCGGGTCCGGACGGTTGGACATCGGAGTTTTATATCGCATTTTTTGATTTGATAAAAGATGATCTTTTAAGAGTGGTGGAAAAGAATAGAATTTCTGGCTATCTTCAGTCAAGTATAAATTCTACTTTTATCAAGCTAATCCCAAAAGTAGAAGTGCCAAAGACTTTTGGGCATTTTCGTCCTATTTCGCTATGCAATACTCTCTACAAGTTGATCTCTAAGATTATAGCGGAAAGGTTCAAGCCTTTTCTGGCAAAGTTTATCTTGCCGGAACAATTCGACTTCCCTCCAGTCAGAAGCATCCATGAGGCAGTTGGCTGTGCTCAGGAAGGAATCCATACCCTGAGGGCATGCAAACATCCGACGAAGGTATTAAAGGTTGATCTTTCAAAAGCCTATGATAGAACAGATTGGATGTGGTACTTATCCAGATAGGTTGTGATCTACTTTTTGTTAATTGGGTATGGTCTTGTATTTCGTCTGTTAATTTTTTGGTATTAATCAATGGTGCCGCATCAAGTTTTTTCAGCTCGAACAGAGGTTTGAGACAGGGCTTCCCGCTGTCTCCCTAACTCTTTCTGTTAGTAATGGATGGTTTGAGTCTCCAAGTAGTAGAGTTAGTGGAAAACAACATGATGAGGGGTATAAGCTTTGGTACAACGAGACTGACCCATACTTTCTTCGTGGATGATGCATTATTCTTCTTGGGTAATTCAGTGGTTGAGATAAGGGCAATTAAGGATATGTTTTGGCTTTTCAGTATGGCCACCGGTATGCTTATCAATTTTGAGAAATCAGTGTGTTATTATAATGAATTAACGGATGTTGAGAAGGATGTTTTTCTGGCACTCATGCCAATGGAGACTAGTATATTAGCCGATGGTTTTGTATATTTGGGTTTTCATCTTAAACCTAATTGTTACACTAAGACTGACTGGACTTGGTTAATAGATAAGGTGAAGAGCAAGATTATGTTTTGGTGTAACCGTTTCCTGTCAAAGGGTGGAAAGTCTGTTTTGATAAAGAGTGTGCTGAACGCTATTCCACTATACTGGGCAATTTTAGCTAAGATTCCTCAAGGGGTTAAGAACGCCCTCAGAAAACTCTTTTTTAGATTTCTTTGGCAGGATAAAGATGCAAAAGGTATTCACTGGACATCCTGGGAATCGATAAGCAAACCAAAGGAAGCTGGGGGTTGGGGAATTAAGGATTTAAACACCTTTGGACAGGCTTTGGCTGCCAAGTCGGTCTGGCAGTTGATATCAAAGGATGGCAAATGGCAGGAAATATTGAGGGCCAAGTACCTGCATAATACTTCTTTACTTACCTGGATTCAGCAACCTATTAAAATTAGTAGAGGTAGCTCGTTGTTCTGGAAAAATATCCTAGCTGCATATCCTGTAGTTGGGAATCGTTTAATATGGCAAGTAGGGAATGGCAGGACACTCGGATTGGTGTGGATAAGTATAAGGGTGTGAGCCATCAGATGCAGCTACCGCAGGATTTAATTAGCCATTTGGAGGAGAGGGGCTACCGAGTATTAGCATATATCGCTGAAGGGAGTTCCCACTTCATTCAGATTTGGAAATCGGCTGCGTCTTTACAATTTCCTCCGGAATGGTATGCATTATGGCAGGCCTCGATAGACGGTTTAAAAAATGGCTATCTTCTGCTTAGCAACGATTCAGACATCTTGCAATGTCAGGGTTCGGTGGATGAAGGCTCTTTTTCAGTAAAGGCAGCCTATAAAACTTTATGGAGCGATAATATTCATGAAGATCCATGGTGGTGGGGGAAGCTATGGAAAGCAAAAGTTACACATAAAAGTAGAATTTTGGTTTGGCTAATTTTACAGGGTAAGCTTTTAACTTGGGATAAATTGAAGAGGAGGAATTTTTCGGGTCCAGGGAGATGCAGTTTTTGTACTGAGGCAGATGAGGATGCCGATAATCTATTTCTGCATTGTCCATTTATTCTTCAAGTATGGGCAGAGCTGCGGCAGTCTTTAAATATGAACTTGGTGGATTTGGGAGATTCTTATGCTAATTTTATGAAGCAATGGTTTGCTGATCATACACTGAAAAGGTTAAGATGCTTAGTTTTTTTAGTTCCGTGGTATGTGTGGATAGCATGGAATCTCTCGATTTTTGAAGATATTAAACAGCCTAGTTTTTAGTGACGTCCCAAGTGCTATCGATTTACAAATTATTTCCGGAAGAGGAGAAAAGGGTTCAGATTAGACAATTAAAAGCTATTACATTTCTAGAGGAGGATTATGTGGGTTTTTTCGACAGAGCTAGCAGAAATAATCATTGTAGTTTGGGGGGTACCCTAAGACTGTCGGGAACAAAGTTTTACAACTTTCAAGCAAATGGAGGTCAGGGCACTAACAACAGAGCGGAAGGATTAGTTCTTCGGATCCTATTACTTTTAGCCATCGATCAGAAAGTGGATACTCTTATGATCTACAAGGATTCAGAAATTTGGATCAATTATATGAACAAGGGAAATATTTTCAATAATCATGTGCTTCAGAACCTAGGAAGTAATGTTACAAATCTGACATCTTTCATCAGAAAAGTCTCATTTGCTCATGTATATAGAGAACAGAACAGCAATGCAGATTTTTTGTCAAAAGCAGGTTTACAAATGGAGGAAGGGCAATGCAAGAAAATATCTTATGTCCAGGAGCAATGTGAAGTCAGCACTTTTCACTTAGCTACAATTATTTAGACCTATGTTTAAGCTTTTCGGTCTCTTTTTGCTGAGTTTAATTTTGGAGTTCAAAATTATGTAGATAATGGTCAATAAAGTTTTTTTTTGGACATTTTTGTTGAATAATAATTACTGCATTTTTGGCCGATCACTTATGATATCGTGCTTTCTAGCACTGGTGGAATGTATATTTGCTCCCTTAAATCAATATATGATTTTTTTTCTATGAAAAAAGAAACTTGGAAAATATTTTATGTATTTCGACTGCTTTCGACATGTTGCCACCAAACATTACACAAGTGTCAATCGCCCAATCACCAACTGTTGAAATATGTTAGGGAACCCACCACGGTTTCACATCAAGTGGCGATAGCGATCCAATGAGCTACTCTTCATTTGCAAGAAGAGAGATGAGCTGGCATTAAGAAGAAACTATACCTCCTGGATATGCAACAGAAAAATAAGCCAGAATCGCAGCGATGATGATGAAGTTTGGGATCGAGGCAGCGTCCACATGGAGAGCAATAAAGATCGTCCAGGTGTCACTAGTTTTCTATATCGATTTCCCATGAAAATCATTCAAGTGCACCACAAATAGGCTCACAATCATCAAGAACATAGCTGTCGATGGGGACAAAGCCATGCATTTCGTGTCTTGAGCATTTGAACGCATTTCAGGTATATTTCCAAATGTCATGCACCGAATCAAATCTATCAAGTGCACCACAAATAGGCTCACAATCATCAAGAACATAGCTGTCGATGGGGACAAAGCCATGCATTTCGTGTCTTGAGCATTTGAACGCATTTCAGGTATATTTCCAAATGTCATGCACCGAATCAAATCTAAGTGTCAAGGTATAGAGAAACAATGCTGTCTCCAGATGAGAATAGTATTTGTGCAAATGACAGGTGAAAATTATAATATGCCAAGTCGCAATTTCAAGTGCTCGAGCTAATTGAATTGTCTAAGTCAATCCAAGCATCCTCCAGCGTCAATGCAAATGCCAAAAACATGGAAGGACAATTCGCCTTTGTGCTTATTGACAGTAAACGCACAGCAGCGGATGATGATGGGTTACTGCCATGGTTTTAGGGAACACTAACAATGAAATGGATGGTGGGTAGTTTCATTTGGTCGACATACCTCCTATTGATGCTGAAGTTGAGAAGTTCATGTCAGTCTTCTTTGTTGATTTTCAATTTGATCCATAAGAGTTGACATATTCTGATGCTGCTGTCTCAATGGATGAAAACTAACCCATGGGATGGAGTCAATTTCGAGCCAGAAATGCCATTGGAGAAATGTCCCTATGATCTTGTTGTCGACTAGGTTAAATTTATCACAAGCAGAAAACAGATTTTTGTGGCAGAGTTTCCAGAAACAAAGGCATTAAGGAATCTTGCTAAAGTTTGGGATTTTGTTCTTTTAATGGAATCTTAATCTCAAACACATAGTTCCAGATTTGCAGGCATAAGCTCGACAATTAATCAAAGCAATCCCAGATTTGGAGGCAGAATTTTAGCATTTGAGGTGGCGGAGTATCTGGAGGCAAAACACAAGCAAGCTACTCATTGGTAGAAGATTGGGCAGCACATCAATTATTGATGTTAAATTATCTTCAAGGATATTTTTGGCAAATGGATCAAAATCTCCAGTCATCAATTGTTCAAAATAGATTCAGATTTTCAAGGCATGAAGGGAGTCAAAAGACAGATGAAAGAGCATTTAGAGGCAGGGGTTTCAACAATTAGCAGTCTAACACAGCAGGCAGATTACCTAGCAGTTTCAGATTCTCTTTGCAATAATTGTGGATCTAAATCCTTTAGTTATCATATCCGAATCTTCTTCCAACCACTTTCTTTGTTTGGTTTTAGAGGTATCGATGATCCACTAATTTTGGATCTGGAATTTGTAATAGTGTATCTATATATTGAAAAATCTAAATGTAATTTGGGGGTCCAGTTCAGGTTGAGAGAGAAGCTCGAAAGAGCTCTAGGGGGCAAAGACTGTTCATCGATGTTCTCTATTGTGCTATGTCTGCACAATCGCACATCGATGTTCATCAGGTTGAGAGAGAGAAGCTTGAAAGAGCTCTAGGGGCAAAGACTGTTCATCAATGTTCTCTATTGTGCTATGTCCTACTAAAATTTCTCGCATCGCTTTCAACTCGCATCGCATCGCTCGAGGAGTTGTATGAATTACTCGCATCGCTTTCAACTCAGATCCAGAATTTTCTATATAGAGAAATGCTTTCAAAAAAATCCCAAGAATAGGTGGACCAGTGCATAGCTTTTGAACCATCGTTTCTTGAATGAGGACTGCTCTATCATGGACGAAGAGGAGGTCGGTACCGGTTTTGGAATCCCCAACCAGTTATTTGGTTTCTAGTCTGAGATTACTACTCTTCTCAAACTAATCCATTATGTCCTTCAGCATCCCAAGCCCAACAGGGAAAGCAATGCAGAGGTGAATAGATCAATTGAGCAAATGCCCAAGGCCTACATGGACTCAAGTGTGCTAGAGTTGAATGGGGTTCTACGATTTAAGTGGGTGCTCTAACAGAGTGCTAAATATAGGGAAGCTGCTATTGCTATGGTTGGGCTGCTAATCCATACCAATCCAAGACTCTTTAAGTGAATGTTTTGAAAATAAATATGAGGAAAAGCAGTGTGTACCTGTAAAGCGAAGTCCACTATCCTTTGCTCTGTCCTGGGTCCAATCCTGCACGTAGTCAGCGCTGAGAATAACCATAACCGTGGCCAGACCACCTCCTTAGCAGCCAGTAAGAATAGCCTGCAACATATCAATTGATAGATCACATTCCATTTTCATAGCTTCCATTTTCGTAGCTTCCGATACTTTTACGATACATGTATATGCATCATAGATAATTAGGTCAACCTACCTGTTCGGCTTTGTTCATCCCTGTGCCAAAAGATCTTCCATTACAGCTTGCCATATCCTTTGTCCACTCAAATGGAGTTTGCTACCCTGAAATGCTGCTCATAATTAGGTACGAAAATTTCAACTGATATCAAATTACAAGATCCTTAGTTGATAGATTTTTACAATCCTGTTAGCTGGGTATTCAAATCAACAAAACCAGTCTAAGGAATATATAAATACCTTTGTCCCTTTGTGCCATACAACTTTGCCTGGTTGCAATTGAATTCCATTGTTGATTCCACTGGTATGGTTGCAATCGAATTCACCATGGTTGATTCCACTGGCATGGTTGCAATTGAATTCCTCATGGTTTTCTGTTTATGCAAAAATTGAGAGCCTGCCTGCCTCCACCTCTCAGGAATACATACACACCAACCAGACGACACAACAACACACAGTAACAACACAACAACACAGACGTAACAACACAGTAACAGACTCACACTTAACATGGAGCTCCAGACCAAACACGAGACTAGACGCAACACATGCAGACAGCCTGAGAGGAGGAAGAGGAGAGGCTAGGGAATGCCAATGGCAATGGGAGTTCGGACCGTTGCAATACCTTGAGATCCCTGGCAATGGGAGTTCGGACCGTTTTCCCCAAAATTTATCACATGCCCAATAACGATACTTCATTGGAAATAATCTGGCAAATTATTTAAGACTGATCCAAAGTTAAAGTTTCCTCGGAAAACTGATACCCAATGTATTATAGTACAACAAGCAGAATAATTTTAACTATGTCAGTCCAGTTAGAAAACCCTAACCCTAGTCTTAAACCCTAACTCTAGTCTTAAATAAAGTTTGCATATCAACAAAATCCAAGGAAAACAATAACTCACTCAAGATTTGATTGCAAGAAAGTCGCCGCGTTGGGTCCGTCTGCAACATTCCAAGAACCAGTTCCTTTACAGAATCGGCTATGTGGCTCCATAAACCGCTACTGAGATCTGGCTTTGTATTCTGTATTTTATCGTACATGTTCCTTTACAGAATCGGCTATGTGGCTCCATAAACCGCTACTGAGATCTGGCTTTGTATTCTGTATTTTATCATACATGCTGTTGGCGTCTTCATTATCCACATCGAAAGGCTTCTTACCACAGAGAAGAACATACAACACAACTCCCGCGCTCCATATATCAACCTCGTACGAGTACCCATTTCCGCTCAGCATCTCTGGAGCAGAATATCCCAATGTCCCCACGTTCTCGTCGATGACTAATTTAGATTACCTGACAAATTAATAAAGAATCCGTCAATATACTACGGCATACTGCAATTGGCAAATCAATCTTGAAGAATATTTCTGCAACATACCTTTCCAAATCGACTTATCAAAATTTACAAGTTTGATTAAAGCCCTTGAATGAAGAGTTTACACTGCTTGCTATAAAAATACTCGATGGCTTTACATCTCTGTGAATGATTTTCCTCGATTGGCAGAATTTAATGGACTGGACAAAAGATTGGATTATTCTGGTTGTCTGTCTCTGAGAAAGAATACCGTGGCCATGGTTGTCTGTCTCTGAGATCTCCTCCATCGCAGAGCTCTGAAAACATGTAGACATTCTTTGACAATGTATCTTGTTCCGGGCAGCAGTGGGCTCTGATCCTCAAGATTCCTGGGGTCCTCTGTATATCTATCTCATTATATGGCATCTTTTTACATCTATCTCATTATATGGCATCTTTTTACAGGCAGATTCTACTCTGGTTGTCCTGTGAATGCACTTGTGCACTACTCCCAACCGTCCTTGAGAGTAGTTCCCTCCCCAATCTCATAATCCCTGGCAATGGGAGTTCGGACCGTTGCAATACCTTGAGATCCCTGGCAATGGGAGTTCGGACCGTTGCCAATACCTCGAGATCCTGGCAATGGGAGTTCGGACCGTTGCAATACCTTGAGATTCCAGAGCCACTGCAAATTGATTCCCGGAAGTCTGGACGGTTGCAATACTTTGAGATTCCAGAGCCACTGCAAATTTATTCCCGGAAGTCTGGGCGGTTGCAATAATTTGAGATCACAGAGCCACTCCCGGTTTGATAAGATGCCAATTATGCAAATTGATTTTTCTGTTACTATGGAGGGCCTGTCTGTCTGCCTGCCTCCACCTCTCAGGAATACATACACACCAACCAGACGACACAACAACACACAGTAACAACACAACAACACACAGTAACAGACTCACACTTAACATGGAGCTCCAGACCACTAGACGCAACACATGCAGACAGCCTGAGAGGAGGAAGAGGAGAGGCTAGGGAATGCCAATGGCAATGGGAGTTCGGACCGTTGCAATACCTTTAGATCCCTCGCAATACCTTGAGATCCCTGGCAGTGGGAGTTCGGACCGTGGAAATACCTTGAGATTCCAGAGCCACAGCAAATTGATTCCCTCGCAAATGCCAATTATGCAAATTGGGCCACTCGCAATGCCAATTATGCAAATTGATTTTTCTTGTTACGATTCCAAGATTTGAAAAGATTCCTCATCCAAAGCTTTTTGATCGTTTTTTCTAGGGAACGAAGATATTTGAAAAAGGAAAATTTGAAAAGGGAATTCCGTTTCTATTAATGGATTGTTGGCATGAAGATATTTAATGATAAGGGATAATTTTCTATTAAAAGATATTTTTTAAATTTTCATATATGTAATAAACTTTCTATACTACTCCAAATCAGTGAGGTGCACAAATTTAATTATTATTTTCAATATATATATATATATATATATATTTTTCTTAACAATGAGGAATCGGTAACGATGTGCCACGTCAGCAGTTGGGAGAACGAATCCAGTATCCGCCACCACTATAACCTCATCCTTGCCTCGGTTAGAATTGGCACCATGAGGAGGAATAATGCAGCCCCCGGGAGTCGAACCTGGGTTTCAAACTGGCAAACACTCAGCGGAAGCCGTCAGGCTGATTGCTTTGCTCCTGTGAGCTTTTTCAATATATTTAATAAACAATCTTTAGTACTTGGGGTAATTCAGATTTCATATCCAGTATGTTCATGTTCAGCTAGATTAATTCTCACAAAACCTTTTGAGATTCTCCCGGTGGTTGTATGCTGGAGCATTTGACATATGAGAAACCTGGTACTGTTTGATAATCTCTCCCCAAACTTATTGATGGCATGTAATTCAAGTTTAAAGCATTTTGCTATTTATTAAAACAAGTAGGTTTTCTGCAAACAAAGGAAGGTTGGAGTGTTGAATTATGAGATTGACAAACCTCTTATATTTTTTGATGGGGCAGCAGCCTATATTGGCATTATCGATGATCATCAGGGTGGTAAATATATTTGGCTTGGCTGAAGTTAAAATATTTGGAGATTCTCATGTCACTATCAAATGGGTCATGGGTGACTGCATTACTTCATTGGTGTGATCGCATCCAGTAAGAATTTGAGCAATGTCAAACCATTTCTTTGCATCATATTTATAGAGAGATCAACTCTTTGGCGGATAAACTCTCTAAGTTGGCTTTGGAGACTGAAGAAGGAATTATGTTTTGGGAGGAATTCATTGATTCCATGATGGAATCTAATGGTTCTATTCCCTTTCTGGTTGATTGAAGACTTTTGTATACAGTATTAATATGTTGTACTAGGATATATGTTTTTTGGGTTATATTTTTGTATTTAGGACTGGTATGAAAGGAATTTGGTAATATGCCAAAAGTGTGGTGTAATGGCTCATCGTTGTACTATTTGATTTATATATATAAATAGCAATAGTACATTTTTTTTATCTGAAAAAAAAAGAAAGTATAATATATAAATAAAAGTTATATTATATAATTTATATTTGAGATATCTTATTTTCAATTATTTATGTTATATTTTAGTGAAATACTATATTTAAGTTTCAATGACATTCAAGGAATTATGTTATTATTAAATTATTTTTATTAGAAAATTTATTATAAAACAAAATAGTTTAAATATCTTTCATCTAATTAATCACAATCTTTTATATATATCATCAATATTCCGTTACTCAAAATACCACCAACCTTCTTTATTAAAGCATAGTTAATAACAAAAACAAATCTTAAATTTAAAGAAACCATCTTTATCAAAGCATAGTTATTTTTAAATATTTTGCAGATGGTTTGAAAGTGGTCTTTCACCATGTGGTATGATTGTATGTATTGTCTTTTCAACAATGAGTATGACCTTGCTGATATTGTCTTTTTAATGATCATTGCAACGTTATATATATGAAGAACAATGATACAAAATAATATATTCTTAAATACAAGTATTTAGACTAATCAAATAAAAAAAAATCATAATTGATTACAATTTTCCAAACACATCATCATTATTAGGTTATTCAAAGCACCAAAAGGTCACAACTACTTTTATTAAAGCATAGTTAATAAGATAACAAATCTAAAATTTAGAGAATATTTATAGAATTATTTAATATATATATACAAAAATTAACTTAGATAAAATGTTAATCTCAAATGTGTATTCTTAATTTTTTTTTATTAATGACATGAATGCGATCTTTACTTACGTGGTATGATCGTATTGTCTTTTTAGCAATGAGTGTGGCCTTGTTAGGCTATCAAAGTGATGACCTTTTTCCATAAGGTTAGGCATAATGGCCAAACATGACCTTTGCATGATCATTCACAAGAATGGCGGGTGATGTCACCTAAGGCTCCTTGAAAGTCTGTCCCCATGATGTACCACAACGTAATGACTCTCCTTATGATATCAAATTCTTTGATCTTGAGTATGACGTTTTATGTCATGAGTTTTGGGCATGTTCCATTCTTGGTTACTTCAATGTTGGAAGAGTGCACCTTGAAGTGATTATTCACAACTAGGTTCACAATGTATGGGAATCCAAAGGTTGGCACTACATGCACATATGCATAACCCAACAAAAAGTTTTTCCTCTTCAAGTTCAATGACCCTTCCCATGTGAAAGAGATTATGAATCGAGGCCCTTAGATATGTATGAACACTATGGTGGTCGTTGACCATTGGAACCATGACTTCTCGGTCGAAAAAGAAACATGGCTTTCCTACTTAGTTTGTGAAGCTTACCTAGGCCTACCTATACAATTTTGGCTAGCTTTATAATAAATTGCCTCCCCTTTGGGAGGAATTTATTTGTGAAGCACTTGAAATATTGTCAACACTCAACCTCAACCACCAACCTCAACTTGAAAGATGATGAATCCACCATCATCTTGGTTACTAAAATTTAAAATAGAACTGATTAGATTTACAATATGGGCCAAAACATTTTTCCCTTTTATAGTTACCAACATTTGCATACCCCGATAATAAATAAGAGAGTAAGAGAGTTGGGAATGGATACATTTCATTAAGAGAGGAGTCAATGGTTGTCGTGTCATTCTAGTGTTCATCTAAAAGACGTAGATGAATTTCATTCCATCCTCTTTCACTGATCTAGGTGGATTAGTGAACGCTAAAAAATTAATAGCCTCAAATGTTGATGGGAATGACACCATTGCGTAGAGTTTGGTGAGATCTTTCCAACGGTGGTTGAATCACCTCAAACAAACATCGTATGAGGATGATATGGAGTTCTGAATTTTCGACAAAATAATTAAAAAATGGCTTGCAGGATTGCCATGTGGCATTGTATGGACGTTGATGTGGCATCCATATGATGACATGGAAGCACAACATAATACCAGATGGCACCCATATTTGGCACATTTGGATTCCAGTTGGACTAGTTGGATGTTGCCATGTGGCATCCGTATGGATGACGTGGTAGCCTGTGCAAGCGCCATGTGGTAGGGACATGTACAGTGGTAGCATAATTAGTAGTTGATGTGGCAGACATATGGGTGATGTGACACCATTGAAATGGTGACATGTGATTGACTGTATAGTGATGTGCCAAGCCAAATAGACACATGGTAGGGTGAATTGGCGTTGACTTTGCACTACCGACTGTGTGGACCAATCCGAGATCGACACTGATGGGGCCATATTGACAACTAGGTAGTGACTTGGGACTGTTGGTGGCATTAACCAATTAGAAGATGCCACATGACACCTTCGAGAAGGCCATGTTGGCATGTGGATCAAAATTTTGGGCCCCTAGGGGTGGCCCAACGCACCAATTGGAATTCATAAACAACCCATGCTATATATTAATACATATTACCACAAAGTACAAATGGGAGAGGTCTGTGGGGTTTGATCCCTCAAGTTCCCCACTAACAACCAACTCCCTTAACCATTGCGTCAACCAGATTGCTTATTATAGAAATTGCAAATGAATGTATTTGAGATTTTTGCCACAGATTTTGGAGGTGGGTTTGGACCTTGCCCCCCTATTTAACACCTGCATCGAGCCACCATTGGAATAGTTCAGAGCACACAAATCGAGGTATATAGTGTGTATGCATTTCGATGTAGTACATATTTTGCAGAGAAGGTACTGTATGGATGAGTGTGCAGGGCGAAGTCTCGAAGTTCGTGCTAAGGGAGAGTCTCAGGCACCTGTGCAGAACATAGGCAACTTTATATTGATTTATCTCATAATTTCGAGAGGAATTTAGTGGTGACCTCTGTTTCTATGTCTTAGCAGCATAATTGAAGGGTGTCTTTAAAATTTGCATTGTATTTGTCTTATTTTTCGTGCCAAGGGGGGTCCTTGGGCACCTGGTAGAACATAGTCAAGTTTATACTCATTCTTCTCAATTTTTCGAGAGGAGTATGTTGGTGATGAGTATTTCTGCATTTGAGCAGCATAATTGAAGGGCGTCTTCAATTTTTGCATTCACTTTGGTTCCACACTTCACTTATGAAAAATTGATTATGCAAGTTAAGCTCATCAGTTAAAGTGTTTAGTTAAGTAAGATATATCACTTAATTGCGAAGTGTACTCCCAATAAAAGGTCTTAGTTTCTGAATCAGATTTGATATCAATGTTTAATAAATAGATTGACATCTTAAGATTTTTGGATCAACAGAAAGTGGTCAGAGTTCCATTTTTAGATCATTCACAAATATCCTCCTTCCTATACGCCACTTCCACAAAAATCGATCGATAACACATGGCTTGTAGTGGGTGTCATACATAGGAAATGCTAAAATTCAACTACCTTGAGGTGGTACACTTTAGACAAAGCTTGGATCATTCTTGTGCATGTGTGGTGTGCACATTGTTTTAAAAGTCTTTTGGGCTGGAGTTGGAAGGGTTGGTCACATGATTCATGAACTCTCTTTTTTTGCAAACAGAGAGCCTGAACACCATGGTCATGCACTATGAGGATGTATTGTGCAACATGGAGGATGGGATCATAGTGAGGAGATGTGCTTATAAACCCTAGGCTAAATCTAGTCAGGTTTTAAACTACTAGGTATAAAGTATAGCATGAGCATAGAGAGTATATCGAGGCTCATTCGAGATGGCTGAGAAACTATGCATAAAGAACCCCGACATATAATAGTTCTCCTTAGAAAGAAAAAAGGACTAAATAATAAAATTGACTAATGTTTGACAAAGGAATTTTCTATTCAATGTCACTAAATTTTGGATATGTACTTTCTTGTAGTTGATACTTTGAACTAGTTTCCTTGTAGTTTTTGGGAGGACTATATCAATTTTGCCTTTGATATTTGATTTTTGTTTTATCCTTGACTATTAGATAGGTGTATGAATATTGACATCAACAACATAATGATAGAAAATAGAATAGGGAGAAGGTAAATGTATTATAGGGTGGTTAATTTCAATTGAAGAAATATAAGGATATTGAGTTTGGGGAAGCTTTAAAGACAATGTGCAAATGTAATAATTCACTTAATCCTATGGCTTTATTAAGAACACATGTTCCAAGTGGAATTGATTATGGTCAAACTATTAATTAATATGCATAGTGGAATATAAAAATGAGATACAACATGCATGAGGCTATATCCAAGAATCTTGAGAAGGAACCTCTAGTAGCATTTGATGTGAATAACCAAAATATGTTTTTATTATAATAATAATAAAAGGATAGACAATCCATCCCCTTATACCATGAAATATACATACTCATGGTTTCCAATTAAAAGCAATTCTTAAATAGTTAGGTTGTCATTTATGTAGGTCCATAAACTAAATAATTATGCAATATCTTATGAGAACCTTTGAATAGACGCCTCACATAAATAATTAAAAAGTATGGTTGTTTATATTTATTTTCATCATGTGCACAATATAAAAAGAAAAAAAACCAGTGACAAGAATGAGTTTCATACTCAAAGATATTCCCATTTTGAATAGAAGGTCTAGTAACCTTGCATTGGTTACACACTACAATCAAAGCCCTATATGTCAATCATGTTGGTTGTGGAGCTAGATATTCCAGTCTCATAGATCATATTGTCTCAGCCGTGCATCCTAGAGGACTATACACTCATGCCCTCTTATAAAAAGAAAGACATTGTAATACGGCTAGGGTTGATGTATTAGGTTTTATGCATTGTAAAGATATCTGAGATCAGACAAGAGACTGTGAGACAGTGAAGAGGAAGTGCAGCGGTTGTGCTGTAGGTTGTATCCCTTCACTTTGCTGGACGGAATAATAATGAGGACTGGAAACTTCAGTGTGGATGTAGCCCAAGTTGGGTGAACCACGATATATCTGTGTCTCTCTTGTAATGTGTATGTGTGATTATATCTGCATTTCTGTTTATTTTTATTGCTCTGCGATCCTGTTTTTCTAACAAATCACTCTTGGAAAAGTGATATATTTCAAGAGGAAATTCCTTCGTGGATAGAAGACCATAGTGGATAATATATTGACTTGTAAAAAAATGAATTTGATTTAGGAGGAGGTTGTACCCATTCAAAAATAAAAACAACATATTGATAAAGAAGAAATGAAATTCTCAAGATAGTAGATAACTTGATGCTCTCACATGTCCTTGTGCAGTTTTCTACATTAGTTGAAGAGTCCAGGTTTTTGCAACATATAAATACCAACATACCATGATCATTATGACAATGGGTGTGTCCACATAGTTAGTGGCCTTTCCACTAATATAATGGTTGACTAGTTGCAACATGAATGCATCATGCCCTTGAATCTTGACGTGATTAAGTCATGTAAGTGAGCGAATTTCATTCTCAAGATATCACACTACTGTGAGTTATATAGCATGCACAATCCCTAGTAAATCCATTTTTTAGTAGATTTTAACTTTTTTAAATTTGGCTTTAGCACACGTAGATGGAAAGAATTGGGGGGGGGGGGGAATCTAGATATAGGAGGAGAGCGTTGCTAGGAGGTACTATCCTCTATCAAGGAAAGACATTTCATAGGTTTCAAGAAAAAGGCACAAATATTTGTTGTGTTCAACACTCTTGACAATGCAAAGGAGTTTTCCATGTAATCCCTTTCGTTTCTGAAATGCTAAACGTAGTTGTATGTGACATGTAAAACCATTTTGATGGATTCCATATCATGACCATATGCAACGCCTATGATCCAAGATCCTTGATAATGTGTGATGAGGGGAACACACTTTTGCTTAAGCATGTTTATTAGGTCAGGGATGATAAGGTCCACATTGAAAGAGGCTTTAGTAATGCATAGTTGATTAGCGACACCCACAGTTAAATCTAGTAGGAAAGAGATGGAAATGATGTTATTTCAAATTGTTGCATTGGCCTTTCCATCCAATCCCAATGCCATTCCTTGTGTTTAATAAAAATTCTTAGTTGGTTTTCCTAACAATGCTAGTGGTGATTCTAATGGAGGGATGGGATTGGACAATGTGAAAATATTCATCTTCCAAAGGAGGAGGTTGAAGTGAGCTTTTACATTTAGATACCAAAAACAAAATTCACATAATATTACTATTGTTAGCACAAGAACATATTCTATGTCATCCTAGTTTAGGACTTGGTTTTCAAAAATGGCCCTTATTTCATGGGTCCAAGAGGGTTATACTTGAACAAGTGGACTCTGGAATTTGATCCAAATCTAGACATTCCTTTGGTAGCTCCCTCATCTCCTGATTCATTTCTGGAACGATGAGTTGATGAAGGATGTAGGGAACACCCTTGGCAAGTTCATCGACTGTGCAGAGCCAAAGGATAAGTACTCATGTGCTCGAACATGCATTGAAGTTGATCTTCAAGTAGGACTTCTTGAGGAAATTAAAATTAAGGTGGATT
>BSBM01002454.1:82500-98856 GCA_027924585.1 Larix kaempferi | reverse complement strand
AATAGGTTCGCAATTCGACTCCGATCGTTACGGTTCGGTACCAAGATCTGGTCCTGGACGAGCTGACCTCATTGTAACAGCGGGGACTGTGACCATGAAAAAGGCTCCTTCTGTAGTGAGATTGATTATACGAACAAATGTCCGAACCAAAATATGTATATGTAGTTGCCATGGGAGCATGTACTATTACAGAGGAATGTTTGGTACAGATTCTTATAGTACCGTTCGCGGAGTAGATAAGTTAATTTCTGTGGATGTCTATTCGCCGGGTTGCCCACCTGAACCAGAGGCTATTATAGATGCTATAACGACACTTCGTGAAAGAAAAGAAAGCTCGATGGATATATGAGGACCGAGCTCCAACAAGGAAAGAAGAAAATATTTCACTATAAATAATAGGTTTCATCATGTTGGATCCAGTATTCATATTGGGAACTATGATCAAAAGTTATTACATCAATCTTCTGAACCTCAATTCGATTCTACTTTCGAGATACCCTCTGAAACGTTTGGATCTACTTCAACCCTGCAATTATAGATCTATCGTTTGGATAATACATTCCATTTCGGTTCGGACGGGATGAATAGATTCCAACTAGTATCGGAGCCGAATTCTTATCCATTCAATTCTTCCATATTCCCGGATATGGAAGAGAGATGGATTAACGAATACAAATATTTTATTGACACATCAGAAATGCGCCAATCACGCGCACACGATGTACGAGAACCAAAAGGAGGATTCGATTGATTTTATACTAGAGCTTATAATAGATTCTATTTCCACCGTAAAATATTGCCCTCTGAGTTCTCGATCCTACTTTTTTATATGTAAGGAGTATCGGGATTCAATTGGAACGGACAGGGAGGGACAATATGAGCAAAGAAGAGGGAGAGAACAGAATAGATGGATTCATCTATCTATTTTGATCGGGGTATCTCCGTATGTACATATAGATACGTATCTGTCAATATCCATGTACCCATATCTATCTAGCTAGAATAGATAGATATGGATACATGGATATTGACATCTTGCCAGGAACCAGATTTGAACTGGTGGCACGAGGATTTTCAGTCCTCTGCTCTACCAACTGAGCTATCCCGGCTCTTCCCTGTGGATCATCCTGGTACAAGGTTTGAACTTGTGTCAACTAAAAATAAGGAAAAAAAGGATTTTTCCTAGTTTTTAGAATAATCTTTATTATTTTCGATCTGGAAGCCACTAATATGATAAAAAATTGACTGCGATCGAATAATTTCCAAATGATATCATCTATGTGGATCATATATCACAAAATGATTTTATCATATGATCAACTGATCAACCCAACTTTTCATAAGATGGATGGAAAGATTCATGTTCTAATTTCTTCTCTTCATGAATAAATAAAATAGTGAGGTAAAAGAATCGAGAAGTGAGAATGGATTCGAACTAACGGAATTGGAGAAAATAGATCAGTCGTTCGGGAACGAACCTGGGTGGGGATAGAGGGATTTGAACCCTCACGGTCTATAAAGCCAACGGATTTTCCTCCTACTGCAATTTGCATTGTTGTTGACATTGACACGTAGAATTGGACTCTATCTTTATCCTCGTCCAACCATTAATTCCAAAAACTGATTCAACTCTCTATCTAGAGTAGATAAGTTCATAATTGGATTACTTAATGTAAAATCATTACTTCAACTCGAATCTGGCATCTATCTTACGAAGAAAATGCTTGGAAGGATTCAAGTTCTGATCGCGAGTTTTGTGTTATATAACATTCCCACTTTCGAGGTGTAAATAGAGCGTTCTATAAATACAGTATTGGACCAAATGAGATTCATTCGTTAGAATAGCTTCCATTGAGTCTCTGCACCTATCCCCTTCCTATCCTAGGAGAAGAAACCATTGTCTCCATGAACCGGATTTGGCTCAGGATTACCCATTCAATATATCCCAGGGTTCCCTGGATTTGGAAGCTATCACTTGGTAGGTTTCCATACCAAGGCTCAATTCGATCAAGTCCGTAGCGTCTACCAATTCCGCCATATCCCCTTATCAGAGAACGAGATCATACCTTGATCTAATCCTATTATGTAATCTTCATCAGCGTTATTCATTGGATATTTGCTCAATATTGGATGAGAGAAATATCATCCCCTACTCCTCTTCTCTCGCCATCTCTATCTCTACCCCAATCGAATATGACTGGGAATCATTATATTATTTCTGCATTTTCAATGCAATGTTATTATCCTCCCCTAGTCGATTTGGAATAGTGAGTAAAACGATCGATATCAATTGACCCTTACTTCCCTTTTCTTTCCCTTGAAGGAATCTACATTCAGACGATGTTCCGTTGTAATTTTAATCTGGATTGCGTCATTGAATCTGATTCGCGCTATAATTGTTAGGATTCCAAAAGAATCTATAGATCTCACGCCAATGAAATGAGGAGTTATATTCCATTGAGCCTGCTTAGCTCAGAGGTTAGAGCATCGCACTTGTAATGCGATGGTCATCGGTTCGATCCCGATAGCTGGCTCTTTTCCGTTCCTCTCATTCCCATAATCCACAAAGTTTTGGGAGGATCACGATGGAATGGAGAATACTCTTCCGATTGTTCGTCGGGTCCGTTATGCCGTGATCACTTACTCCCAACTAGGAACGGGATGAATGATTGGAACTATTAGGATCTTTGGAGAAAGATCTTCATTCTCTATATAAAATAATTCCAGTACTCGTACGGGTTATACTATCCTTTCTTCTTTCCAGCACTAATTGTTAATTGAATAAGGAGTTTCTATGTCCCGTTATCGGGGACCTCGTTTAAAAATAATACGTCGTCTGAAAACTTTACCAGGGCTAACTAGTAAAAGACCCAAATACAGAAATGATTCTATAAACCGGTCTTCTTCCAGGAAAATCTCTCAATATCGTATCCGGCTAGAAGAAAAACAGAAATTGCGTTTTCATTACGGACTAACGGAGCGACAATTACTGAAATATGTTCGTATTGCTAGAAGAGCCAAGGGATCAACGGGCCAGGTCCTATTGCAATTACTTGAAATGCGTTCGGATAATATTATTTTTCGATTGGGTATGGCTCCCACCATTCCCGGAGCTAGACAATTAGTTAATCATGGACATATCCGGGTCAATGACCATATGGTAGATATACCAAGTTACCCTTGCAAACCTCAAGATGAGATTACTATAAGAGATCAACAAAGATTGAGGACTATTATTAGGAAGAATATAGATCTGTTACAGAGGGATAAATTGCCAAATCATTTGACTTTTAATTCGTTACAATATAAAGGATTCATCAATCAAATAATAGATAGTAAATGGATCAGTTTGAAGATTAATGAATTGCTGGTCGTAGAGTATTATTCCCGTCAAGCTTGAATCAAGAATGAAATGAAAAGGAGGGGTTGGGTTGCTGGACATCTGGAAATTATGTTCTTCTCCCTTCTTTTTCCCCTCCCCAAAGGGGACATTTTATAATCCTTCCGTACGTTACATTAGAATCTTGTTATCCACGATACTTTTATTGCTTCTTAAAATGGTCTTTACCTTTCCCATACCACGAACCAATGTTCATTCTATTTTCTATATCACAAATAGAAGGAGATTGATCCCGGAATTAGGAGATCGTCCTATTGGGATTCAATAGATTGGAAAAACAATGGATGAGAAGAAAATAGTAAGGCGAAGATACGGAAAGAGAGGGATTCGAACCCTCGGTAAGCAGAAGCCTACATAGCAGTTCCAATGCTACGCCTTGAACCGCTCGGCCATCTTTCCTATGAGATCTATCGGTTTTCATTAACAAAATTAGTAAATAGCAACTTCCTTACAAAGTCTTTTTGTTCGGGTACGAACAGTTCCATCTTTTGGAAAAAAATAGATAATAAATAAGGTAATTATTCAATCTCCCCCGGAAAGACAAAAGGACATTTTATCAAACTTCCTCCTATTTTAGGAAATCCTCAATCATCCCTGTTGATTTGACGATCTTATTCGGATTGCCTAATCAATAATTTTAGACAGATTAATTGATCCATTCCATATGATGATCATATATGGATCTGTAGTGATCGTGTTATCAATTGTATGAGAACTAATTCTTTTGCAATGATCCTGTGTCATGCATGATGACCATATTTTTCCCGATATTCCTTTATCTATATGGATATGTGCACACAATTGCTAGGTGAGCATTTCATTCTCATTATGCAATGCTCGATCGTTTAACTCTTTCTTTGTTCGGATCATGATCGAACTGGACTTCTCGAGTTTACCGAATCTAGTATTCTTTTAATACGAATCTTTTTTTTTTCCATTATTATTCATCAATATTACTAATGAACAATTATTGAAAATATTCCCTATCTATTCCCATTTTGAAAAATCAATTGGAATAGATAGAATGAGAACATATTTACGATTGTAAGGAAATAAATTTTATGGTATTGTGCACCAGAAAAAATTTCGTTCATGGAATCATTTGCGTAAGGGAATGAAGGAAATTATAAAATCTGTAATTGACTATGCCTAGATCTCAGAGAAATGACAATTTTATTGATAAGACCTTCACAATTGTAGCGGATATCTTATTGCGAATAATCCCGATGGCTCCGGGGGAAAAAGAAGCATTTACCTATTACAGAGATGGTGTGATTTGATATTTTTTCCGTT
The DNA here is from genome assembly GCA_027924585.1 of Larix kaempferi. NCBI lineage: Eukaryota > Viridiplantae > Streptophyta > Pinopsida > Pinales > Pinaceae > Larix > Larix kaempferi. Next base: position 94,163 of record BSBM01002454.1, on the reverse strand, counting down.
CTTATTTTTTTGGGAAAGAAAAGGTATTCGGGAATAAAAATTGGGTAAAATCAAACTTACGCTCAGTGAAGGTGAGTTCTGGAGATAGAACAATTCCTTCTGTCGTGTATCCCCGGTCAATGCAGCCTTAGATGCTCTCATCTCCTGAGGATTTTAGTACCGAGCGAAAGGTTACACCTATGCAATAGGCCTTGCTTGTATAGTTTAACCTATCTGATAGGCGCGCATGGGGGGAGAAAGCACTACGTATGGAAATCAACAACACAAAAGCTTCGTTATAGCCCATATGCATTACCCTTTTCCGAAGGGTAGTGAGAATGGTTGGGACAACAAACATCCATCTCGTTTGTACTTCGGATACCCCTATCATGGAACCATCGGAGATTGTTGAAGTGATTAATCCCCGGAGAATACAGGGCGTTAAGAACAAAGAAATTGTTAGAGGTTCCATTCCTAGTACTAAGATCCTTGGTGTTCGGAAAAGAATCTTTGCAAGAAGGATGGCTAGAGATTCATTGGAAATACACTAGCCCCTGTTAATTCATAATATTGGGTCAGAATCTTTTTTCTTTTTTCAATTCCACGGATTACTCCCCGTATTACGTACTGTAAAGAAAGGAGGAGCCGTATGAGGTGGGAATCTCATGTACGGTTTTGAAGCGGAGATCATTTCAATGGAATGAACGACCGTAACGGATGTCAGCTCAATCGGAAGGGGAATATGCGGAAGCTTTACAAAATTATTATGAAGCTATGCGACTGGAAACTGACCCTTATGATCGAAGTTATATACTATATAATATAGGTCTTGTCCATACAAGTAATGGGGAACATACGAAGGCTTTGGAATATTATTTTCAAGCATTAGAACGGAACCCATCCTTACCACAAGCTCTTAATAATACGGCCTTGATCTGTCATTACGTGCGGCTATCTGTACCATAGAATAACTTAGTTAATAACTACTACGGGTAAGAACAAAAGAAAAGGCTTTCTACATATGCACCGTCCCAAGTAACGGTTTTTATAAGCTGTAGCAAAAAAAAACATCTCTCATAGGAGCCCGAATATGAATAGATAGATAGAGCCTAAGTATTCCATGGATAAAAAATTAAATTGATGATGGAAGCACCATAAAGATCAATTATTGAAAGAAGGTTCGGGCTGATACGATCAAATCTGCTCATTGACAAGAATCAGGAATCAACTTATGTAATAGAGTCGATCTACTAAGCTATTGAGCAGTGGTGTAGCATCAGATCCTAAAGATGTGAAGTACTCCAGACGGAAAGTACTCTTCAAAAATTCTATATGGAACTGAGATAGTTACCTTGCAAAAAGACTTTTATTTGGACGATCAATCTGAAGTATATCTCTTCCTATACTTCATCTTTTTGAGGGTAGGAGAAAAGATAGAACCTGATCATTTAATTGATTGGAAGTGAAATCAGAAACTCATGTCATTTACTTTTTTTGGTCCTTTGGTTAATCTGAACTCCCAATGAATAATCTCCAATCCAAGAATATTTTGGAAATTTGGGTAGAGGACTAAAGAATAGTTGATTGAGCCGTATGAGGTAGGAAACTCTCAAGTACGGTTCTGAGGGAAGAAAACTTTTCCAAGTGGACCTATCCCGACCGAGGAGAACAGGCCATTCGACAGGGAGATCCTGAAACTGCGGAGGCTTGGTTCGATCAGGCTGCTGAGTATTGGGAACAAGCTATAGCACTTGCTCCAGGCAATTACATCGAAGCACAAAATTGGTTAAAGATTACAGGACGCTTTGGAGAATGATAATTTCTATTATCGGGAAATCGTTTGAATTAATATCTTATTTTCTCGAAATAAATGGAATTATTCCAGAATATTCCCCAAAATTAGATTCAATTCCGTCGGCATCTCATAGGAATATATTGACAATATAATAAATAATACCTTTTCTGGTTCTGGATTGTTAATGGATCTTCTTAATAGGGGTAAAATCCATCCGGAGATGTCTTTCATTAATGATCCATTAATAAAGATTTATAATGGATGGATGGATGGTCTTTGATATGGAACATACGGAGGAGTATTAATAGGTGGATAAATATATATATATGGATATTATGGATATATATTTATCCATCTAGAACCATTGTAAAAATAACCGGTAAATGCTTTTGAAATTACACAAAAAGTCTTTTTTTGGGTCATAATAGCCCACAGTCCCTTAAGCACCTTAAAAATATGTCATAATAAAACTGAACACCTGCCTCAGATCGACTCCCGTATCATAGTAGCTCCAGTCATACACTAGAAAATAAGGGGAGAAACGAGTTGAGATATATCTCTCGGAAGTTAACTAATTCCTATTGGCAGGTTTCTTCTTATTTATGTCCCATCCGGAAAGGGGAGAATTCAATGATCATTCGTTCACCAGAACAACCAGAAGTAAAGGTCGTAGTGGAGAGGGATCCTGTCAAAACCTCTTTTGAGAAATGGGCCAAACCTGGTCATTTCTCAAAGACGCTAGCTAAAGGCCCTGAGACTACCACTTGGATTTGGAACTTACATGCTGATGCTCACGATTTTGATAGTCATACTGATGATTTGGAAGATATTTCTCGCAAAGTATTTAGCGCTCATTTTGGTCAACTAGCGATCATCTTTATTTGGCTAAGTGGGATGTACTATCATGGCGCTCGTTTCTCCAATTATGAAGCATGGCTGGCTGATCCAACTCACATCAAACCCAGTGCTCAAGTAGTTTGGCCAATAGTAGGTCAAGAAATATTGAATGGGGATGTAGGTGGAGGTTTTCGAGGGATACAAATAACCTCTGGGTTCTTCCAGATTTGGCGAGCATCTGGAATAACCAGTGAATTACAACTTTACTGCACTGCAATTGGTGCATTGATCTTTGCAGCGTTAATGCTTTTTGCTGGTTGGTTTCATTATCACAAAGCTGCCCCAAAATTGGCTTGGTTCCAGGATGTACAATCCATGTTGAACCATCATTTAGCAGGGTTACTAGGACTTGGGTCTCTATCTTGGGCAGGACACCAAATACACGTCTCCTTACCCATTAACCAACTTCTAGACGCTGGAGTGGATCCTAAAGAGATACCACTTCCTCATGAATTTATTTTGAATCGCGATCTTTTGGCTCAACTTTATCCCAGTTTTGCTAAGGGATTGACCCCATTTTTCACCCTGAATTGGTCGGAATATTCAGACTTTTTGACTTTTCGTGGAGGATTAAATCCAGTCACGGGGGGTCTGTGGTTGACCGATACTGCGCATCATCATTTGGCTATTGCAATTCTTTTCCTGATAGCCGGTCATATGTATAAGACCAATTGGATCATTGGCCATAACATCAAGACAATTTTAGAAGCTCATAAAGGTCCATTTACGGGGGAGGGCCATAAAGGTCTTTATGAGATCTTAACTACTTCATGGCATGCTCAATTAGCTATTAACCTAGCTATGTTAGGATCTTTAACTATTGTCGTAGCTCACCACATGTATGCGATGCCCCCCTATCCATACCTAGCTATTGACTATGGTACCCAACTCTCTCTGTTCACACATCATATGTGGATTGGTGGGTTTATCATAGTTGGCGCTGCTGCGCATGCAGCGATTTTTATGGTAAGAGACTATGACCCAACTACTCAATACAACAATTTATTAGATCGCGTTCTTAGACATCGTGATGCAATTGTATCACACCTCAACTGGGTATGTATATTCTTAGGCTTTCATAGTTTTGGTCTGTATATTCATAATGATACTATGAGCGCTCCAGGACGTCCTCAAGATATGTTCTCAGATACTGCTATACAATTACAACCTATTTTCGCTCAATGGATACAAAACACTCATGCTTCAGCACCTGGTTCAACAGCTCCTGGTGCAGCAGCGAGTACCAGCTTAACCTGGGGAGGTGGTGATTTGGTGACAGTAGGTTCCAAAGTGGCTTTGTTACCAATTCCATTAGGAACCGCGGATTTTTTGGTACATCACATTCATGCATTTACTATCCATGTGACTGTTTTAATCCTACTTAAAGGTGTTCTATTTGCCCGTAGCTCCCGTTTAATACCTGATAAAGCGAATCTTGGTTTTCGCTTTCCTTGTGATGGACCTGGGAGAGGAGGAACATGTCAAGTATCTGCCTGGGATCATGTTTTCCTTGGTTTATTCTGGATGTACAATGCAATTTCGGTAGTAATATTCCATTTCAGCTGGAAAATGCAGTCCGATGTTTGGGGTAGTATAAGTGATCAGGGAGTGGTTACTCATATCACGGGAGGAAACTTTGCACAGAGTTCCATTACGATTAATGGGTGGCTCCGTGACTTTCTATGGGCACAAGCCTCTCAAGTGATCCAATCTTATGGTTCTTCATTATCTGCATATGGTCTTTTATTTTTAGGTGCTCATTTTGTTTGGGCCTTTAGTTTAATGTTCTTATTCAGCGGCCGTGGGTATTGGCAAGAACTCATTGAATCTATCGTTTGGGCCCATAATAAATTGAAGGTTGCTCCTGCTATCCAGCCCAGAGCCTTGAGTATTGTACAAGGACGTGCTGTAGGAGTAGCTCATTACCTTCTGGGTGGAATCGTCACAACATGGGCGTTCTTCCTGGCAAGAATTATTGCAGTAGGATAATGGTTAGGAGGATTTGAAAAGCATTATGGCATCAAGATTTCCAAAGTTCAGCCAAGGCTTGGCCCAGGACCCCACTACTCGTCGTATTTGGTTCGGTATTGCGACCGCACATGACTTCGAGAGTCATGATAATATTACCGAAGAACGCCTTTATCATAAAATTTTTGCTTCCCACTTTGGTCAGTTGGCAATAATATTTCTGTGGACCTCTGGTAATTTGTTCCATGTGGCTTGGCAAGGCAATTTTGAAGCATGGGTACGCGATCCCTTACATGTAAGACCCATTGCTCATGCAATTTGGGATCCTCATTTTGGTCAACCAGCTATAGAAGCCTTTACCCGAGGAGGTGCTCCCGGTCCGGTCAATATTGCTTATTCTGGTGTTTATCAGTGGTGGTATACAATCGGCTTACGCACTAACGAAGATCTTTATACTGGAGCTATTTTCTTGCTATTTCTTTCTGCCATCTTTTTAATAGCGGGTAGGTTACATCTACAACCTAAATGGAGACCAAGTGTTTCATGGTTCAAAAATGCCGAATCCCGTCTAAATCATCATTTGTCAGGACTCTTCGGAGTCAGTTCTCTAGCTTGGACAGGGCATTTAGTTCATGTCGCTATTCCTGAATCAAGGGGAGAGCACGTCAGATGGGATAATTTTTTGAATGTATTACCGCATCCCCAAGGTTTAGAACCGCTTTTCACAGGTCAGTGGAATCTTTATGCTCAAGATCCTGATTCCAGTAGTCACTTATTTGGTACCTACCGAGGGGCAGGAACTGCTATTCTAACTCTTCTCGGAGGATTTCATCCACAAACTCAAAGTTTATGGCTGACTGATATCGCTCATCATCATTTAGCTATTGCATTTGTTTTTTTAATTGCTGGTCATATGTATAGAACCAACTTTGGGATTGGTCACAGTATGGAAGATATTTTGGAGGCACATGTTCCTCCAAGAGGCCTATTAGGACGCGGACATAAGGGTCTTTATAACACAATCAATAATTCTCTTCATTTTCAATTGGGTCTTGCTTTAGCTTCTTTGGGGGTTATCACTTCCTTGGTAGCTCAACACATGTATTCTTTACCCGCTTATGCATTCATAGCACAAGACTTCACCACCCAAGCTGCATTATATACTCATCATCAATATATTGCTGGGTTCATTATGACAGGAGCCTTTGCTCATGGAGCTATATTCCTCATTAGGGATTATAATCCGGAACAGAATAAGGATAATGTATTGGCGAGAATGTTGGAGCATAAGGAAGCTATAATATCTCATCTTAGTTGGGTTAGTTTATTATTAGGTTTCCATACCTTGGGACTTTATGTTCATAATGATGTTATGCTTGCTTTCGGTACTCCAGAAAAACAAATCTTGATCGAGCCCATATTTGCTCAGTGGATACAATCTGCTCATGGTAAGACCTTATATGGTTTCGATGTACTCCTATCTTCAACAAGTGGTCCAGCATTCGAAGCAGGTAAGAGCATATGGTTACCCGGTTGGTTGAATGCTATAAATGATAATAAGAATTCATTGTTCTTAACAATCGGTCCTGGAGACTTTTTGGTTCATCATGCTATTGCTCTAGGTTTGCATACAACTACATTGATCCTAGTTAAAGGTGCTTTGGATGCGCGTGGTTCCAAGCTAATGCCAGATAAGAAAGATTTTGGTTATAGTTTTCCTTGCGATGGTCCGGGACGGGGTGGTACCTGCGATATCTCGGCCTGGGATGCTTTTTATTTAGCAGTTTTCTGGATGTTGAATACTATTGGATGGGTTACTTTTTATTGGCATTGGAAGCATATAACTTTATGGCAGGGTAATGTAGCTCAATTTAATGAGTCTTCCACTTATTTAATGGGATGGCTAAGGGATTATCTATGGTTAAATTCTTCACAACTTATTAATGGATACAATCCTTTCGGTATGAACAGTTTATCTGTTTGGGCGTGGATGTTCTTATTCGGGCATCTTGTTTGGGCTACTGGATTTATGTTCCTGATTTCTTGGCGCGGATATTGGCAGGAACTGATCGAAACTCTTGCATGGGCCCATGAACGCACACCTTTGGCTAATTTAGTTCGATGGAGGGACAAGCCAGTAGCTCTTTCCATTGTTCAAGCACGATTAGTTGGATTAGCTCACTTTTCTGTAGGTTATATATTCACTTATGCAGCTTTTTTAATTGCCTCTACATCAGGTAAATTTGGGTAATTATTCTTCATCAATTTCATAAGTGAATGGGATATTATTGTATCAATGACAATACCCCACAGAGAAAAAGTAATCAACGTAATATTTCTCCATCTAAAATCTGATCTATATTTTGATTCCTGGTAGGTAATAGTACCGACTGAACTATTATGGCGAGAAAGAGTCTCATTCAGAGAGAGAGAAGAAGAGACAAGCACTGGAACGGAAATATCATTTGATTCGTCAATCTTTGGAGGAAGAAGGCAAAGTTTCATCATTGGATGACAAATGGGAAATTCATAGAAAATTGCAATCTTCACCACGTAATAGTGCACCTACACGTCTCCATCGACGTTGTTCTTCGACTGGAAGACCTAGAGCCAACTATCGAGACTTTGGATTGTCCGGACACGTACTCCGTGAGATGGCCCACGCATGTTTATTGCCCGGGATAACAAAATCAAGTTGGTAGGAAAATAAAAAAGTTATTGAAGTTTATTGTGATACCGGAAAAGTACCCCTATCCCTATATGGGATAGGGAGTATATCCCTTGATTGTTTGGTGTACCCATTCTGTTTATGATATCAATCAATGGTGCGGAGTAGAGTAGTCTGGTAGCTCGCAAGGCTCATAACCTTGAGGTCACGGGTTCAAATCCCGTCTCCGCCAGACCAGAACATAAGAAGTATTTTGGTCCGGAAAGGATTACTTTCTCATTTGAGAAAGTATTACTCTCTCATTATCATTTTATAATTGAATGAAAAGTGAGGGAAAGATACGATCAATACATGAACTATTCATTTTCATATTCCATGTGACGGATATGGCGGGTAGCGGGGATCGAACCCGCATCTTCTCCTTGGCAAGGAGAAATTTTACCATTCAACCATACCCGCATTTTATTCGTTCTGAATATATATATATTCATAAAATTGTAACATAATATGGAAAATACATATATGTTCAATCCATTCGTAAGTAGATACCATATTCTTAATGATCCAATTATTCAATTACGGAAAACCCCTCCTCCTTGGGCCTGAAGAAAAAGGCCCTATAGAAGAGCTATAAAGCCCTCCGGGAGGGGGGGAAGTTTGAGCCTAAAACATCTAGAACAGATCTGAGATATGAAAGAATTAAGGATACCTACAAAAAGGACTAATCCGATCCATAATGATACACCCGAAAATACAACATTTTTGCTACTTGACCAGCCATCGGGAGAGGCAAGTGCAACAGGTACACCAATCACTGGTAAAAATGAAATAGCAATTAATGCAAACACAGCCGATTGGAAAGCAATAGTCATGGTTGTGATCTTACAAGCTCCCAACAGATTGAATAGACTATACCATCCGATCCCCAATTTGAAATTCTGATCAAATGCACTATGGAAAGGATTTGACCATAAATTGATCGAGTCAAACTTTTTCAATTTTATATTTGAATGTGAGAGGAGAGGGAAATTCGTTTCTTTTTTCCATTCCAGATGATCATGAAAAAATAATCATATGTCACAGGTATAGTTGGTATCGGCCTGACCTTATGCTTATAGTTAGGTATTAGGTAGAATAGAAGTTGTCCCCGGAGAGATGGCCGAGTGGTTGATGGCTCCGGTCTTGAAAACCGGTATAGTAAAAAAACTATCGAGGGTTCGAATCCCTCTCTCTCCTGTTGCTTTTTTCAACAATCACATTTATTGGTCCGGTCTAGTACAAAAAAAGAGAATAGCTCGGCTGGATATAGCCGAGCTACAAGGATCCAGTTGGAAAGTATTTTAAAAGACTCCTATCCCGCCGATATGGGAGATTGATGTAATGAAATTGAATCGATTTCTCTTCCATCTGGTTCGATCTCTTGTTTCAGTTAAGAGGAGTCATTGAAAGGACAGGTTCAAAATCACGATCAATTCCTTTCTCAAATCCTGCTGCAGCTGCACGAGCCCTTCCCGCATGCCACAAATGACCTACGAAGAAGAAAAATCCTAGAACGAAATGGGAGGTGGATAACCAACTTCGGGGAGAGACATAATTCACCGCATTGATTTCGGTAGCTACACCACCCACAGAATTTGAAGAACCTAAAGGAGCATGAGTCATATATTCTGCCGAACGTCGTTCCTGCCAAGGCTGTATGTCTTTTCTCAACTTGCTCAGGTCCAAACCATTAGGGCCCCTTAGGGGTTCCAACCAGGGAGCACGGAGATCCCAAAAACGCATCGTTTCCCCCCCAAAGATAATTTCTCCAGTCGGAGAACGCATAAGGTATTTACCTAAACCAGTAGGTCCTTGAGCAGACCCCACACTAGCTCCAAGACGTTGGTCTCTAACTAGAAAAGTAAACGCTTGAGCTTGAGAGGCTTCTGGGCCGGTGGGCCCATAGAATTCACTGGGATAAGCTGTATTGTTGAACCAAACAAAACAACAAGCAATAAAACCAAAGACAGATAGAGCCGCTAAACTATAGGACAAATAAGCTTCTCCGGACCATACGAATGCACGGCGAGCCCATGCAAAAGGTTTGGTTAAGATATGCCAGATACCACCGAAGATACAAATGGAACCTAACCATACATGTCCTCCAATTACATCTTCTAGATTGTCCACGCTAACGATCCATCCTTCTCCTCCGAAAGGAGATTTCAGTAAATAACCAAATATAGCACTTGGGTTAAGAGTCGGGTTCGTAATTTTTCTTACATCTCCACCGCCGGGAGCCCAAGTATCATATACACCTCCAAAATACAAAGCCTTAAGCACTGGAAGAAAAGCACCAACACCTAGCAAGATTAGGTGAATACCCAAAATTGTGGTCATTTTGTTTCTATCTTTCCATACATAGCCAAAGAATGGAAAAGATTCTTCTAAAGTTTCGGGTCCTATGAGTGCATGATAAATACCACCAAAACCTAAAACCGCAGAAGAAATTAAGTGAAGTACCCCAGATACAAAATATGGAAAAGTGTCCACGATTTCCCCACCAGGACCGACTCCCCATCCTAGAGTAGCTAGATGGGGAAGTAAAATCAATCCTTGTTCATACATAGGCTTTTCCGGTACGAAATGAGCCACTTCGAAGAGGTTCATTGCTCCGGCCCAGAATACAATTAATCCGGCATGAGCCACGTGAGCCCCAAGCAATTTACCAGACAAATTGATAAGTCGGGCATTACCGGCCCACCAAGCGAAACCAGTGGTTTCTTGATCACGACCAGCTAAAGCTATAGTTCCATTAAAGAGCGTTTCCACGGGGTAGGACCTCCTCAGGGAATACAAGGTTTTCATGAGGCTGATCTTGAGCCGCCATCCAAGCACGAATACCTTCGTTCAGGAGAATATTTTTTGTGTAGAAAGTCTCAAATTCAGGATCTTCTGCTGCACGGATCTCCTGGGAAACAAAATCATAGGCACGTAAGTTTAGAGCTAGACCAACTACTCCAATGGCACTCATCCATAAACCGGTCACTGGCACAAATAACATGAAGAAATGTAACCAACGTTTATTGGAAAAAGCAACCCCAAAAATCTGGGACCAGAAGCGGTTAGCAGTGACCATGGAATAAGTCTCTTCAGCTTGAGTCGGGTTAAAAGCACGGAACGTATTTGCACCATCACCATCTTCAAATAAAGTATTTTCCACGGTAGCACCATGAATAGCACATAGAAGAGCAGCACCCAATACTCCGGCAACTCCCATCATATGAAATGGATTCAAGGTCCAATTATGAAAACCTTGAAAGAAGAGGATAAATCGGAAAATAGCTGCTACACCAAAACTAGGTGCGAAAAACCAACCGGACTGGCCCAATGGATAGATCAAAAATACAGAAACAAAGACAGCAATTGGACCAGAGAATGCAATTGCATTATAAGGTCGCAATTGTACAGATCGAGCAAGTTCAAATTGACGTAACATGAAACCTATTAGACCGAAAGCACCATGAAGAGCAACGAAGGTCCATAGACCACCTAATTGACACCAACGAGTAAAATCTCCTTGTGCTTCGGGACCCCATAATAGCAGCAGAGAATGTGCTAAACTATTAGCAGGAGTAGAAACTGCAGCAGTTAGGAAATTACAACCTTCCAGATAGGAACTGGCCAATCCGTGAGTATACCATGAAGTCACAAAGGTTGTACCCGTGAACCATCCACCTAAGGCAAAATAGGCACAAGGAAAGAGCAATAGACCAGACCAACCCACAAAAACGAAACGGTCTCTGCGTAGCCAGTCATCCACAATATCAAATAAAGTTTTTTCTTCTTTAGAAGACTTTCCAAGGGCTACAGTCATAGCGATCCTCCTATTTCACTATTTCGACCATTTCCGAGCACCCTATATGATCAAAAGGTATACGATGAATTGGATTTTTCATCCATCATCCTTTCAAAAAAAATTGGGTTCCGAAGATTCGTTGTTGGAACAAATATTTGAAACTGGACCGAACCGATTCAATATAGGTAAATGCATGATAGCTCGATCCCGAGTTTTCAGAGTTTCTATCTGATCCTCGAATCACCTATTGAATAACATCGATGGAACAATTTAAGGGGAGGGAAGTGCGTTCCCCCCCCATTGACCAGATTCTATTCACAATATCTATTCCATTCAATATTTTTTATCCATTCTCGTCTTGAACCTTCTGCAATGCAACAGAATGAAAAGGAGTATTTCTATTCTCTCTCATCCATCTCTATGTATATTCTTACTACTACATCGTGGTCCGATACGAATGAGTCTACGAGCAGGAACGAGTAGGTGTTTTCATAACTCATAGAGCTAAAGGAAATGAC